>JASCZI010120967.1:40208-73304 GCA_036250425.1 Stylosanthes scabra | reverse complement strand
TGTTGTATTTTGCTTAGACACAAAATGCATAAAGGGAGGTACCAGAAGTGAAGTTGCCAAGAAACAATCCAATACCAATCTTATACCCATTTCCAAGGTATATGCAGCCATCACTAATTGACATTCCACCAAAAACAGTGGCACCAGTTTCATAGGACCAAACAATTTCACCACTCTTTCCATTAATTGCATAAATAGGACCCTTTGTATTGGTGGAACCAGCAAAGAGAATGCCATTAGCAACACTGACAGGTCCACTGGCAGTGGCATTGCTAGGGTTTGCAAGTGACCATAGTATTGTGCCAGTGGCAGCATCCATTGCAACCCAACCACCACTTGTTGTGGTGACATTGGAGGGTTTAAGAGTGAAGTTTTTGAAAGCAGAGTTAGCAATGTTGGTGTACACTATCTTTGTGTCCGTTGCTGCTCCCCAGTATCCCCCTCCTGAAACCCCACCTGGTCCAGCTTCCTACACAATTACACATACAAAATCAAATTTTTCAACCGGAAAAAGGACGTATTTACTTAGACTTGATTTAATAAATTTTTTAAATAAAAACCGTGATGTATGTGTTGTATTTGTGTACCTAGCTTTTAAAAAATAAGATGTTTTTAAAGTTGGTGTGTATTTATTAAAATTAAAAACTATAATATAATTTTATTTATTAATAAATATCTACTTCTATTATTATATTTATATTTATTCAGGTCTTTTTAAATTTTAAAAGTCACTTTATAAAAAATAATTTCTATTATTTGTGCTTGTAAAAGGCATTTTTTATTTAATTTTAACAAATACATATATTATAACTTTCAAAAAGACAACTTTCGCATGCTATTTTTTAAAAACAAAAATTTTATCAAACCAAGTCTTAAAATATGCTTAGATTGTCATAATATAAAGTTATCTTATTTAACTTAATATCTATAATTTTATATTTATAATATATGTAATTATATGCTTATAACATTTAATATTTTATATTCAAGAATGTTAGATAATCAATAAAAATTCAATCAATAATTTAAATTAGATGTTATATTTTTTAAATTTTAAATATTTTTTCTTACAAAATATAAAATTGATTGATTGTTGATTAACTTTTTTTGTTGGTCAATATTTAATTTTTCCTTATATCTTTATTCTATCACAATTAATAAGTACAACTATAATTAGGCCATCAAAATAGTCAAATCTGTCGAGTTAGCTCGTTTATCCGTCTAAATGGACGGATTTTTGTCTATGAACCTGAATCGTTTAACCCAAAAAAAATCTAGGCTTAAACAGGCTAGCCCGTTTATTTAATTTATTTTTAGACAATAGTATTTTTTTCAATATTTTATCTTATTCGATCTAAAACTTGATCTATTAACTAAAAGCTTTGTTTTTTTAAAAAAATTTTGACTAAAAAAAAGCATTTTTTATCAAAAGTAATTTTTTTAAATTAAAAATTAAAATTTTATTTATTTTTTTAAAAAAATTAATTAATTAATTAAACGAGACACCCCATTTATCCGTCATGCCATAAATGGGCGTTGAAAAATAAGATGATGTTAAAATGGTTACCGTTGACCAAGTTATGTTGCCATTGTCCCGGTTCAAAGCCCAAGCAAAACCACTCTTTTGGACAGCAACAACAACATCTTCATTTCTTCCGTTTACTTCAATTGTAATCATCATTGGTGCCTCAGAGAAATCAGCATCTGGATTAGGACCTGGTGGACAATTTGGAGATGAAGATAAATTGCTGCACGCAAGAAACCATACATCATACCCTCCCAATTGCTTGTACCACTTGATCTCACCATCCTCCAAATCCAAAGCAAGTATTGAATTCGAGTGATTCTCCGGTTCAACACACTCATCCGGGTGTGTCGGCCGTGTTGTTGTTTGGTTGTTTTCTTTCTCTTGACACTGCTCAACGCGCAAAGGCGCCGAGTACAAGTTTCCGGTGCCAATGTAGACATGGTGCCTTGCCTCATCAATGGAAGGGCTGCTCCCCCACACAGCGGCTCCGGCGTACTCTCCTAGCTTTCCATGGTTATCCGGCAGCATGTAGGTTTGCCACAAGATGGCACCAGTCTTAATATCAAGCTTCGAAAAGCTTCCACGGAAAGTGCAACATTGTTCAGGACTTAGGGTTTCTTCGAGGGAAGATGTACCTACATAAAAAGCCCTACACAGAGATATAATAGATAAGAACCTAGCTTCTTTGATAAATGAAATATGACTATTATCATGTTGAATAATTTCCTTAGATAAATTAAATTATTTAATTATTCTAATTAATAAATATATCTATAATATAGAAACTAATTTTGGTGAGTTTAGTGATCAGCTTATATTACTAATTTGTTTAAGTAAGTATCTAATTTTAAATCTTATCTAAAGTTTATATATTTATCAATAACAAACTCTTAAATAAAATTCAGAACGATAAATTATTTGTTAGTCTACCAAATTTGTAATACCGCAGAAAAAAATTATAAAATAGTAAATTCAGTTAAGTTATATGATTTTAAATTTTTCAATGCTTTAATAAGGAAATTAAGTTTATATTAGAAAAATTTTTAGGCCTAAATTTGGAAGCCCAAAATAATTATAACTTTTTTTATTTGTATTTGTATTTGTTGTTTACTATTAGAATAAATACAATAAATATGTTAATAAAAAAATTATATAAATAAATTATAAATATTAAATTAAATAAGATAAATTTAAATTATTATCTCCTCAAATTACTCTTATATTTATGTCATCTGTCGTTATAATGCAAAGAACTTCGCAATTCGCCTAGCCGCCACCTATGATGAAATACCTACCTTTTATCTTGCACGAATTCGTGCATAATACATAATAATTATTTAATAATCCATTTTTCTTTGTATATAAAATTAAAAGTCAACTTCAATAATGAAATGAACAAAAATATTCCAATGATGAAAATAAATAAAAAAGAGTGTGCAAAGATTATGATACACTCAATTGATGACCAATAGTTGGCCATTTTGATTGAGTGAGATATACATATAGAACGTACACTCAATAGTCACCGAAAGAAAAATATATATAGAACACTCAACAATGACACAAAGATGATTCTTTTGACACTTTTAAAAGATGCAAGAGTTTCAATTTATTGATTACTCTCTTTTTATTTCGATATATTTAACAAGTTTTAAATTAAATTTTAAAATAAATTTTCATTTCTAATTTCTAATTATATCAAATAAGATTGATTATTTTTTAAAGAATTCTTAATTTAATTATAATAACTAAGTACCATTAATTATATATTTGTATTTTAGATTATGATAAATTATATTAATTTTTTCTATTAATTATGTCTAAAAATATAAATTAGGTGTTGTAAGCTTTAAATAATTTTTTGTATCAAATGCATTATAATTTTTTTATTAGGATGATTTTATTACTCCATCAATTTAAATTTCTTATTATCACTTGATGTTTTGTTATCATATATTTATGAAAAAAAAAATTAAATAAGAAGAGAGATATATATATACTAACCCTTTATAGTAAGTTCCAGACATGGTCAAAGTACTTGAATTATGGCTATCCAACCTTGTTTGCCAAACTAAGTCTCCAGTTAATCTGTTGAGAGCAATAACAACAGCAGGACCATATATTCCAACAATCAATAATTCATCAGCTATGGTTGGTGTTGCCCTTGACACTGTCCAATTAACACCTGCAACAAACCCTGTTGGTGTTAATCCTGTTAGTTCTTGCAAGTTCTTCTTCCAAACAAGGCTTCCATCACATGCCCTTACTGCATAGATTTCACCATTCCATGATGGGAAGTACAGAGTTCCATCATAGATTGATGGGGTTGCAGTTATGTCTTTCCCTGCATAGAATTTCCATTTTAAGGTTAGGTTTGAAACTGTTTCAAGGCTGATTTTGTGTTCTTTGCTGGCATATCTTCTATTGTATATGTCTCCACCATGGTTTATCCAATTTTGTTGTTCCTCTATTGAAAGCTTCAACTGAAATCATTCAACACTTGTAAACTCAGTTTAATAATTGATCAGTAGTTAATAGTAATATACGGTGGATATACGATAAATATTACAATGGAAATTTTAAAATTGTCTTTATAAAAAAAATTATTTTAACTATTGATAAAAAATAAAAAATTAAATCATTGATTTTTGTATGTATAAAAGCGTTATTTTTTAAAAATTGTTGTTATTTTCTTTTAAAGTATAACTTAAAAGATTATATTTTTATGTGAAGATGATTTTTACATCTTCATCGTAATTCAAATAGTTGTGATAAATTCGTGTATATATACTCATCATGAAACAAAGTTGTCAGATATAGTAGTATAAATTCTTACATTAAGAGCTTGGGATGATGAAATTGCTAGTAGGCAGAAAATAAACACAGATATCATAAAGCTGCCCATTTACTTTGATCATATAATTCAATATGCAACTCAGATATGTAACCCTGAATATGTGTATGTGTATATATATATTAATTAGCTGTATGAACAAACTTAACGTATCGGGTGCTCCTCTATTGTTTCATGAATAATACTATTATTTCTTCACTCAAACTCAACTCTAAAGCACATAGATAAATGGAGGAGATGATTTTCTGAAACTCATGAAATGATATCAATTTATTTCTTGGAACTGCATATAATACATTTGGATACATACCTTTATATATGCAATCTTTTACAATAAAATATTAATTCTCAAAGCAAGTAGTAATGGCAGTGCATTAATGAGGAAACTTGTAGAAATTAAATCCAACTCACGGTGAATATATATTATTGTAGAGTTGAACTTGTATGTGTATATATATTTTTTATGACTTCACGTACTCTTAATTTAATTGACTTTCAAGTTGTATTGTCATCATCATCTTCTAGCAATTTGAGATAATGATTATCATATTTTGACTAATAAAACATTTTGCAGCAATATTTGACAATTCTTAGATGCTTGCTTGCAACATTGTTACGATGTGTCTTCAATTTGATAAGGCAGTAGTGTGCATAACTTGATCTAATTATTACTACTAATAGTACAGTTTCGGATATCTCCCAAGACTTAGATTAGCAGGAATATGATAAAATTTAAATGACCTCGATTTTTTTCTAACTTTTACGAAAGATAGATGTATCTAATTTCAGTGAATAAAAAAAAATAATACATATAAATTGGGTTCAATTTTGAAAATCAAAATAAGAGAAGGTCGAAATATTCCAATAATTAAATATCTAAATATTAGATAAATTTAAAAGAAGATTGGAGAGAGTGATTTTTTTGAAATCCAAAATTAATTTGGATGGCGGAACAATAATTATTTAGTTCTTCGCACTTTAAGCAAATATTCACAATTGAGGGAATCTGACTTGGAAGATGTTATCGCTCTGAGAGACTGTCATACATAGCTTTTCGGATTGTTCATAGATGAATTCTGGCTTAGAGTCTTCTCTTTGTTTCTTCTCTTGGCAAATGAATGCATTACATCTCTAAAGATTCTTCAATATCTTAATTTTATGTTATTTCATTTGAGATTAATTTTTGGTTTCATTAATAAAACCAAACTCGAGGCAGTAAGATCTATATATCCTTTTTAGTCTATGAAATGCCAGGAATCTTCCTAAATCCTGACAAAATATTCTTACTACATTTTCTTGGACACCAATTGACGACTGCACCCTCTATCTCAGTAAATTGAATGAGAAAATCATCAATGTGAAATTTCTTTACATGGTTGTCTCCTCTCTCTGCAACACAAAAAACATTAGATTTGTTTCAAATTACCTTAAAATCAGTCTCCATTATCCCATGTAACTTAGGTTTATGAGCAAAAGTTTTTCAACAAAGCATTCACATATCACCTGCCGGTGTGTACTCCAAACAATTACTATTAATCGTAACAGAAATGACAAAAAGAAATCCTAGTAGTACAAAAAAAATCCTAGTAGGACACTAGAAGAAACTCTTCTAGAAAAGCACTAAAGAGTTTTTTATTCATCCCTCGACCTCAATTTTAATTAAAAATAAAAGAAGCTATAATTATATTTAGTCACATGTCTGCTTTTTAATATATTTATTAATATATTAACTAGTGATTAGTTCATTAATCTGTTTAAGTAAGTATTGAAGATTTAAATTCTATCTAATGTATGTAATAATTTATTAACTAGAGGCAAACCCTTAAATAAATTTAGATTCACGATAAAATAGTATCTTCTGGAATGTCGGGCGAGGAAATATCATCGAAATATATATAATGTTTAAGTATTTGCATATATGTCATATAGTGTCACTGATGAGTGAGATAGATACATGCATCTATTTTGTGTGTATATATATAAAAGCAACTTACGTCTTCTCTCTCAAAAGTCATAACATATTTTGCTATTTTGATGGAATTTGAAATAATATTTTAAATTAAAGATTGCATTAGGTGACGAGTAGTGGCTGCTGCCAAGATTTTTTCAAATTCTTTGTGAGTTCTTTTTTCTTTTACTTAAATTGCAATGACACGTTTTAAAACATATATTTATATGAAATAAATTATTTAGTAAATAATAAAATTTGATGAGCCTATTAAGTAAGGAGTGGACAATATGTGCAATAAGTAATAAAGGCAGAGATAGAATAATAATGGCCAAGTTGTATGGTCTAATGGCACTGCAATTGGTGTCTATTATCACTTATGGATTATGGTTGCATTTACGTATAGGTCACGGTGTAGTATTACAACTTCTGATTCTTTTTTGAATGAGGCTCAGCCTCAGTTCAAAACTTCAAATAAATTCGGCATACACCATCCTCACCTTATTCGAATTCAGATCCTTCTGCACCTTAATTAGCTTCTTCAGGCAAATTAAAAGGCTAGGAGATCCTTGACTTCAAAGTTTAATTTTGTATATGAAAATTCTGATACGGACATTTTATAATATACCGTGGCAAACGATTTAGAAAAAAAATTTACGTAATGAATCACGCTTAATTTTATGATGTGTATAAATAACTTTCGTATTGTATTTTAATATTTTTGTGTTATATTTATATGTTGAAAAATGATTTAGAGGTTTAATTATCAACTTAATTTTTATATAAAGAAAATTTTAATTTTTTTATATTTTAATATTTTTTAGACTTGAAAAATTAAAGCTTGAATACCTTTTTTTCCCTGGATAAAAGATCCAATTGATAGAGGAAGTGCCGTAAAGATCAATAAATAAAAGATTTATGTATACAGTATTTTCGAATAATATATATATATATATATATATAATATTCAAGACATGGTAGAAATTCAGTCCAAATAGTCTAAAATAATCTTTTTAGCATTCATTCATTAACGTTAGAATAATGATATAAGTATATATTATAAATGTTATATATATTAAGTTATAAATGTTAAGTTAAATAAAATGATTTCATTGATATTTTTCTAACTATAGCGATATCATAATTGAGAATATTTTAATTGAATCCACAAAATTAGCTAAAAAGTGAAATTGTTTAATACAATGATTTTATTTTAAGATTTGAGACACTAATAATAATTAGCATAAAATAAAACTATTTAATTCGATTATTTATTAGAAGATAAAGTAAGTTAGGCTATAAGAATAAAAATTAGAATAATACATACCTCAAATCATTCTCTAAAACTTTTTGCCAGATACTTTAATAACTATTTCTGATTAAACTCATATTTCTTCCTTAACCAGAGGTAGTGCTTTACAAACTACTATAAAATCAGGGTGGCTAACTTCTGGATATCTATATATTGTGTAAATGTAATACCCAAAGTTGAGTCCATCTTATTAACAAACATAGCAAATGAAGTTCCTTTTAGTTTACTGACCAAAAAAAAAAAAAAAGTTCCTTTTAGTTTCCATCACAAATGAATTATGAAGGAAGATTATTATTACTTTAATTTGTTGTTGTGTTGGATTTTGCTTAGACACAAAATGCATAAAGAGAGGTTCCAGAAGTGAAGCTCTCAATAGGCAATGCAAAACCAACCTTATACCCATTTCCAACGTATATACACCCATCACTAATTGACATTCCACCGTAAACAGTGGCACCAATCTCATAAGACCAAACAACTTCACCACTCTTTCCATTAATTGCATAAATAGGACCTTTCCCATTGGTGGAGCCTGCAAAGAGAATGCCATTAGCAAGACTAACAGGTCCACTGGCAGTGGCATTGCTAGGGTTTGCTAGTGACCATAGTATTGTGCCAGTGGCAGCATCCATTGCAACCCAACCACCACTTGTTGTGGTGACATTGGAGGGTTTAAGAGTGAAGTTTTTGAAAGCAGAGTTAGCAATGTTGGTGTACACTATCTTTGTGTCCGTTGCTGCTCCCCAGTATCCCCCTCCTCCAGCCCCACCTGGCCCAGCTTCCTACACAATTACACTTACAAGATCAAAACTATTTTAATTTCAATCGAAAAAATGAAGATTTTTTGTGTCTAACGTGAGGCTCAAAAAAAAAAAAAAAACTCTGATAACAGAGGAGAAAATAATAGCAGATGAACTATCCTTCAACCTGAAAAAGAAGGACTTACCTATATATAAATCTTACTCTTTTTTAGTAAACATTATTGTAACACTAATATTGTTTAATAACTAAGACTTATTATCTTTTGTGTTATTAATTAAAAGCAATTTAAATACATAACTAATTAATTAATATATAATAATTGTATGTGTTTATACATTTGTCCAGAATATTTAGTGTATAAATAGCATTATTGATATGTTAAAATAATCTATGTAATTTTAATTGCATTAGTTACATTTTGAAAATTATTAAATGCTTTAAGAGCATACAAAAACTCTTGAATTAAATGACCAATTAATAATAAATATTTGTAATAAAATCTTTTTAATAGTATAATATCAATCGGTTAGAAAGTAAATTATTTTAATTTTTTTAGAGCATCTAATAATAATTTTAAAAATTGACGAAAATGTACGCGTTAGTCCCTTAGTAGGCTAGTAATCACTTGATATATATAAGAATTGTTGAGAAAATAATATGATTTATTTTTCTGAATTTTATAGACATAATTAATACAAAATTTTGATGATGTTAAAACTAGTTACCGTTGACCAAATGATGTTGCCGTTATCCCGGTTCAAAGCCCAAGCAAAACCACTCTTTTGGACAGCAACGACAACATCTTCATTTCTTCCATTTACATCAATTGTTATCATCATTGGTGCCTCAGAGAAATCAGCGTCTGGATTAGGACCTGGTGGACAATCAGGAGATGAAGATAAATTGTTGCACGCAAGGAACCATACATCATACCCTCCCAATTGCTTATACCATTTGATCTCACCATCCTCCAAATCCAAAGCAACAATCGAATTCGAGTGATTCTCCGGTTCAATACACTCGTCAGGTTGTGACGGCGGTGTTGTTAGGTTATTCTGTTTCTCTTGGCACCGGATAATGCGCAAAGGCGCCGAGTACATGTTCCCGGTGCCAATGTAGACATGGTTCCTTGCCTCATCAATGGAAGGGCTGCTTCCCCACACGGCGGCTCCAGCATACTCTCCTAGCTTTCCATGGTTATCCGGAAGCATGTAGGTTTGCCACAAGATGGCACCAGTCTCAATATCAAGTTTTGAAAAGCTTCCTTGAAAAGTGCAACATTGTTCAAGACTTAGGGTTTCTTCCAGTGAAGCTGTACCTACGTAAAAGGCCCTGGATGCAGATATAACAGATAAAAACAAAACTTCAGTGATGCAAAATAATTGAAAGCAAGAAATACCAAAATTATCCATAAAAGATTCAGACGCATTTGTTTAATAAAATTACCTAAATGTCATCCAAAACTATTCAAATATCAATAACTCGTTTAACAACATTTGGATAATTTTGTCAAAACCGAACATGCATAAAAAACTCATTTGGATAGTTTTTTTATGAATAATTTGATTAGTGTTTGAATTTTTCGCAAATAGTTTTGTTATATTTTCCTAATTGAAAATATAAAAGCCCTAATTTATTCGGTAGCTACTTTAGATGAATGATGATAATTAAAATGGCAACATGTATTATACTAAACAAGTTATTTACCTTTTTCTTAATTTTTATTTTCCACTATTTTCTCAAATCCTGTAAGTTAAGGATTAATTCCTGGCCAATGTAACTTCTATTTAAGAACATTAAGACTAACTGGCTGAGTAATGAGTTAGTATATATATAATATTAGATTCAAATGTTTGACATTTATTTAAGCGGCGAGTAAAATTAATTATTCCATCAATGTAAGTTAATTATGATTTATCAATTAATAATGATAAGTAAGTAATAAAGTTTAAGTTAATATTACTATATTAGTCAACAACAACTTCAAATATTCCAATTCTAAAAAATATAAATTTGATTAATTATTGCTTTAGATTTCGAATATTTTATGACTTTCATTGTACACGTTATATAAATAGTAGTTACGGATATTTTATTTTTTATTGGTTAATTTATTTGTTCAAAATTATTGTTTCTTTTATCAATTATTCTGAATGACTTATAAAATGGTAAATTCAGTTAAGTTCTAAGAATTTAAAATTTTCCATGCGAAATTAAAATAATTAATTAATGGCGCCTTTGTTATAATGAAATGTAAAGAAGTTGCGCCTAGCCGGCTGCCGCCTTATCATGAAAAAATAGCTTACCTAGTATCCTACACGAATGCATGCAGAATAATTATTTGATCATCCATTTTTCTTTGCATATAAAATTAAAAATTAAAAGTCAACTTTAATAGTAAAATCAAGAAAATATTTTAAGAAATGTTTTATGTATATCTTGATTTATGATAATTATTGATCTTATTGATTTTAATAGTTGCATTATATTTTTTATTGGAATTGACAATTAAAGTCAATAAATTATCGTAAATATATACCTCAAACACTTCCAATATTCTATGTTATGATGGAAAAGAAAAAAGGTTATGCAACGATCATGATGCACTCGATCAATTGACCAGATTAAATAAGACCCTAAATAATTATATATAGTTGGCCATTTAATTTTGAGTCACTGACATATATAGAACACTCAACAATGACACGAGAATAAAGAATTCTTTTCGTACTATTAAAAGATACAAGGGTCTCATTACTCATTAGCTTAAAATGCTGCAATTTCTTTCATTTTTAAATAACTTTTCATTTCTAATTATATCAAAATAACATTCATTTTCGTGATAACTAAGTAACTATTAACTATATATTTTGATTTTTTATTTTACAAGTATGATCATATATATATTTCAAAAACTAATTAGACAAAGATATCACAATTCACACGGTGACTGATTTTTACTTATGTATATGTATAACATGGCTGATTTTTAATACATCCAACAAAATAGAAAATTGAAAACTTTTTTGTTCTATGAAATCTTAGCCAGTGTCCCTCATCATTATTAGACACTAGTTACCAAAAATGATTTTAATTTTTAACAATGAAAGCATCAAAATTGCTAATTATAATCTAAAACTCTAATAAGTAGATGGTGAAAATTCACATGCAGTTAACTTCATATAAAGTTGATATTTTATTAACGTTAGTAGATGACCTGATCAAATATTTTAAATTATTCAACGCTTTTAACAAGTAACTTTATATGAAGTCGACTGCACCTTAGTATTCACCTAAAAAAAAAGATATATATACTAACCCTTTATAGTAAGTTCCAGACATGGTCAAAGTACTTGAATTATGGCTATCCAACCTTGTTTGCCAAACTAAGTCTCCAGTTAATCTGTTGAGAGCAATAACAACAGCAGGACCATATATTCCAACAATCAATAATTCATCAGCTATGGTTGGTGTTGCCCTTGACACTGTCCAATTAACACCTGCAACAAACCCTGTTGGTGTTAATCCTGTTAGTTCTTGCAAGTTCTTCTTCCAAACAAGGCTTCCATCACATGCCCTTACTGCATAGATTTCACCATTCCATGATGGGAAGTACAGAGTTCCATCATAGATTGATGGGGTTGCAGTTATGTCTTTCCCTGCATAGATTTTTAAAAATGAATTTGAATAATTGAGTCGCCACCAATTTTATTATAAAAAAATCGGATAAAACTTTGAATTTTGAAAATTGATCAATATCTTGAGTTCGGAAGTCTCATTATGCGTAAGGAAGAATGAAAACTTAATTCTACTGCACTCTTAATATATCCATCGAAAATGGTTACCGTAGAGTATTTTATGCGAATTATTATGATTTGAATAATATTATATCCTTATTGAATGTTAAATCGCACATTGTCATGATATTATTTACACAAGAAAATTACCAATATATATGTATACGAGAAAATAAAATAAAAAAACAACGTAAGTTATTCTATTTGAAAAAAATTCTAATTAGATGATATTCATAAGAAATTAAATATGCAAACAAATGATTATCATTTTTTATGATTTTTTCATATTGAATAAAAATGCTATATGTAATAATAATAATAACCATAACAATAATAATGATGATAGAAGCATATACACATTATGATGATGAAGAATGCATGTGCATAGAGTCGCGCACAATCATGGCAGCAGTTTTTATTTTAATGATTTTTTTTAAGAAAAAAAGGAATAAAAAAAATAATGGAAAATAATAGCAAATGAACCTGAATTATACTACACGAGAAACGATCGAAAAACAAACAAAACTTACTATCTCATCTTTAGTTATTATATTTTAAGTATATGAGATTTCCAAAGCTCATTGCATGCTTGAATTGCCTGAATTAATGTTCCCACTTAGCTTTCATTCCTCTATGCAGCGTGAGACATTGGTACTTGCATCTTTTATTTTATTTAAAAAAAAAAAAAAAAACTCAAATGAAACACAATAGCACAAATCACTCTTCATATTAAGTAGTTAAAACTGCTATCAAGCAAACGAAAAGAAAAAGATTGATCCAGAGAGAACTAAGATAAGCAACGATAAGCAACGCATTGACTCAACGGTATACATTAAAATAACAACGAAGAAATATTGGAAGTGGATCATTGAAGATTGACAAGCAATTCAAGGTAAAAGTTTTTCTAATAGAAATTTTAAGATGAAATTTTCATTCAAATGCTTAATTGTTACATGAAAAATGAAAATTACACGGAGTTTCTAGTAAGATAACTACCTAATATTGAAACTTGTTGGGCCTTTTAGCTATAATGATATTCTCGGCAAATTCTTGATGGTCTTCCTTCTTTTATTACTAAGACTCTTCCAAAGCTGCTTGTTGTAGCTTTTTTTCTTTTAGAAATTGTTATATGTTTCTCTTTTCACCAAAAAGTTCCAACCTCCTTTTTTTTGTGATGTTTTTCTGAATTTATAAGATGCGTGCAAAAGTTGTTCTTCATTATTGTGCACCCATGTCTTCACAGTTCATTCTTCGCTGGCTTTCTTGCTTTTGACCAGCAGGTTTAAGTGGTGTCCATGAATTCTCTTAGTAGGAGCTGATGTGTTGATTGCTTCTTTTTTTTTATATATTATTTTCTGGCTTCAATGATGGTCCACCAATGTATTTCACACATCATTTCTTGATTTATTTTCTTTTGACAGGATCAAAATGAAATGCACCTAATGCATTATTGAGGCTCCACCATGCTTGTGCGTTTTATCTTCTGTGCTTGCCGTTATAAGTTGTTCTTGCTTTTGCACTGTTCCACTACTTGGCATCCTTGATATTTTTGCTTAAAATGCACTGAAGAACCTTTGTTTGGATATATTGGGTTGAGCTGAAAAATAACTATATTTTTTGTATTCTGAATAACAGAATATTTTTTTTTTATTTTGCATCATATAAGAAAAATATTGTACACATCTTAAATTTTTTTTTTGTTTTTGTAGTCTATAGACTTTTTTATTTTAAAAAAAATTATTATTGATCGGACAAAATACGATATTCATAAATATGAAAGTCATTCGGTAAAAAATAATATGGCAATAGAGATTATTAATTAAGTTTATTATTAACATTAATTATTAGAAAATAAGAGTAGTGGAGGCTATTAAATGTAAAGATAAAATGGAAAAAATTAAAAAATTTATTAATAAAAAAATTATAATTTAAAGAAAACGCTTATGTGACACTAGGGTGTTATTTTTTCTTGGTGAAAAATAATATGCTTTAACTTTTATATAGATAATAATAAATAGAATAGATAGATATAACACTTTTTAAAAGGTAACGCTATTTTTATATTTATTTTGGCTAATTAAGTTCAATCAAATTATTTATTTTATGCTAAATAGAAGATTATTTTGTTGTCAAATAACATAAAAAATAAGAAAAAGATTAGGGAGCCAACATATTATGGCTAATAAGGAGCGAACATATATTATATATGTGTTATAAATAATACTTTAATTATTGAATATATGAGTTACAAATAATAACTAATATAAATTTTAGTCAATAACTTAATCATTGACTCCCTAATAGCTCCCTAACGTTAATTTTTAGCATTAACATCAAAATAACTTCAATTCGATATCGAAATAATATTTTATTTAATATAAAATAAATAACTTGATTAAATTTAGTTGGAGAAACTATATATATATATATATATAGAGGTATCAACCACCTACCTCTTATCTCTCAAAAGTCAGAACATATCTTCTTATTTTGATGCAATTTGAAACAATATTTTAAATTAAAGATTGCATTAGGTGACGAGTAATGGCTGCAGCCAATGCAAGATTTTTTCAAATTCTTTGTGATTTTACTTAAGCTGCATTGACGCGTTTTAAAAAATGCTTATTGAACGTGAAAATTTTGTTTCATTCGACTCCTTTACAAAAAGAATGAAAAAAGAAAAAATATGGAACAGGAAAAAAATTTTCTCTAATCCACAATATTTATCTCAGCCTTTTTGTATCACTGTATGAATCCATTTAAAATGTCATGTTATAAAAATTAGTAACTAATTAACTAAATAATTAAATTTGATGAGCCAATTAATTAAGTAAGGCAGAAAATAATGGCCAAGTTGTATGGTTGGGGTATTACAACTTCTCTGCTTGTTTTTCACTATGCCTTTTATTTATAGCTTTTTGTGGCACTAATTCATTTGGATAATATAGGAAAGGCGATAGGATGGTTCGAACATTACATAACATAACAGCATAGGGAAAAAAAAAACTTAATGAAAAGGACAGAAATTAAAGCTTACTATAATAAGAAATAACTTTTGTATCACGCTTCCATATATATGAAAATCCCCATCTTCCTTATTCGAATTCAGTTGAAAGGCTAGCTAGGAACTCCTTGGATTCAGAGTTTGTATATAGTTTTTTAGAAATGTGATTTTATTCTTCATCCAATTGAGGAGTATTGTAGTACAGGATCATATCTAATTAACCTCCTATAATTTTTGACATTGCCATCAATGATAATTAAGTCTCAGATTAAATCTCAAACAAGTTAAGCAAAGCAACCCAATGAAAATTCTGATAAGGACATTTGTATAATATACCATGGCAAACGATTTATATATGTAAATTATCTTAACTATAATATTTCAGAGACAACAAAAAATCAGTCCAAATATTTTTAAATTATCATTGTGGTTAGAATAATAATATAATTTTAGATGGAATAAGTGTGTAATTATAAATATTATATACATTAAGTTAGATACATAAATATTAAATTAAATAAAGTATCTTTGGAGAGAGAGAGAAGTGCTTAACACAAAGTTTCCGAATATGAATATATAGTGTAATAATACCCAAAGTTGAGTACGTCTTATATATTAACAAACATAGCAAACCAAGTTCCTTTTGGTTTCCATCACAAATGAAGGAAGATTATTATTACTATGTTGTGTCGGATTTTGCTTAGACACAAAATGCATAAAGGGAGGTTCCAGAAGTGTAGCTGCCAACAAAAAATCCAATACTAACCTTATACCCATTTCCAAGGTATATGCAGCCATCACTAATTGACATTCCACCATAAACAGTGGCACCAGTCTCATAAGACCAAACAATTTCACCACTCTTTCCATTAATTGCATAAATAGGACCTTTCCCATTGGTGGAACCTGCAAAGAGAATGCCGTTGGCAAGACTAACAGGTCCACTGGCAGTGGCATTGCTAGGGTTTGCTAGTGACCATAGTATTGTGCCAGTGGCAGCATCCATTGCTACCCAACCGCCACTTGTCGTGGTGTTACTGGAGGGTTTAAGAGTGAAGTTTTTGGAAGCAGAGTTGCCAATGTTGGTGTACACTGTCTTTGTGTCCGTTGCTGCTCCCCAGTATCCGCCTCCCCCACCCCCACCTGGCCCGGCTTCCTACACAATTACACATACAACAAATATCTATAATTTTTTTTTTACCAAATATATATTGGGAGGAGAGACTCAAACCTTAAACATCTACTAGGGAAAGAAAAGATATGCCATTTGAGCTATAACTCATTGACAACAAATATCTATAATGAAATTGAATATATAATATCAAATATTGCAACACATATTATGCATTTATTTTATAATGCAAATAAAAGCCAAAATAGGATAATTATATTCTTACAAGTATAGTCTAAAATAGATTTAATTACTCTGATTCTTATAATTTTAATAAATTAAATTTTTAATTAAGTCATTATTTTTTTTTTCAATTAGGTCCTACCCTTTTTAAATTTTATGTAATTAAGTTCATAGCTTAAAAAAAGTTAGGTAAAACGAAATATTTAATTACATAAAAGGAATATAATTCTTCCTAGTGAAAACTATATTAATATTTTGTTATATCTAGAGTTCTTTATACCATGGAGATTCAATTGCAAAATCTAATAATTGAAAATTTAAGGAAACTATAAAATCAATACAATAATTTAACATTAAAAATACGATAATGTTAAAATGGTTACCGTTGACCAAATGATATTGCCGTTGTCCCGTTGCAAAGCCCAAGCAAAACCACTCTTTTGGACAGCAACAACAACATCTTCATTTCTTCCGTTGACATCAATAGTTACCATCATTGGTGCCTCAGAGAAATCAGCATCTGGATTAGGACCTGGTGGACAATTAGGCGATGAAGACAAGTTGTTGCAAGCAAAGAGCCATACATCATACCCTCCCAATTGCTGATACCACTTGATCTCACCATCCTCCAAATCCAAAGCAACAATCGAATTTGAGTGATTCTCCGGTTCAATACACTCGTCCGGGTGCGTCGGCGGTGTTGTTAGGTTGTTCTGTTTCTCTTGGCATTGGCGAATGCGCAAAGGCGCCGAGTACATGTTTCCGGTGCCAATGTAGACATGGTTCCTTGCCTCATCAATGGAAGGGCTGCTCCCCCACACAGCGGCTCCGGCGTACTCTCCTTGCTTTCCATGGTTATCCGGCAGCATGTAGGTTTGCCACAAGATGGCACCAGTCTCAATATCAAGCTTTGAAAAGCTTCCCCGAAAAGTGCAACATTGTTCAAGACTTAGGGTTTCTTCCAGTGAAGCTGTACCTACGTAAAAGGCCCTACATATATACAAATATAACAGATAAAAACATAAATTCAATTATTAAATATTTATAAAATAAAATTAATTCAAGTTGCTCTAATAATTAATTAATTTGAGTTGTTTGAATCTTGTCTTGTATATGCATAAACCTATTTGTTTATGCTATTAATTGAAAGTCATAATGGTGGATAAATTTTTTATCATGGGATTATAGGATATGGTGAAAAACCAAAAAAAATTATTAATTTGAGTTATATAAGGATTTAAGTTTTTCAATGCATTAAAGAAATTAAAATTAATTATATTTGAAAATTTTTTGGAGCCCAAATTTGAGAGTCTAAAGTAGTAATAATATCTTATTTTTTAACTTTTGTTCATATTTATTTGTTAATTATAGTTAAAATAAATGTATAACAGTGATGTAATAAGTTTGTAATTACAAAAAGTATATACATAATAAATTTAGATTATGATCTGCTTGTATAGTTGTATTACTGTTAATTATATTCATTATTGGCATCTGTCTTAATAATAACAATAATAATAATGTAAAGAACTTTTTCTAACCGCCGCCTATGATGAAAAATACCTTACCTTTATTTTATCTTACACGCGTGCATAATAAATAATAAGTATTTTATAATCCATTTTTCTTTGTATATAAAATAAAAAGTCAACTTCAATAATAAAAAACCCCAAATAATTATATAGTTGGCCATTTTGATTGAGTGAAATAAATAGAACACTCAACAATGACATATAGAGGATTCTTTTCGCACTATTAAAAGACACAAGAAACTGATCATTAGTTTAAAATGGTGCAACAATTTGTTATTTCATCTCAATTTATTAATCTCTTTTATATCAAATAAGATTAATTATTTTTTAAAGCATTATTTTTAATTTAATTGTGGTAACTAAGTACTATTAGTTATATATTTAATTTTTATTTTATGATAAATTATAATAAAAATGCTAAATGAACAACGGAAATCAATAACCAAATCCTAATAACCAAATAATCTCATTCACGTGCCTCAATTAATTCGTGCCTTCTTTTTTCGTTCTCCTCCTCCTCTTCCTCCTTCTCTTCATTCTTCTTATTCTACCATATCTACATCTTTTTTGCGTCGTCGTCATCATCGTCATTGTCAACATCTTCTTCCTCCTCCTCCTCCTTCTCTGTTGTTGTTGTTGCTGCTCTTCTTCCATATGTGCGTGTTCTTTCTATGTCATTGTCGTTGTTGTCGTCATCGTTAACATCTTCTTCTTCCTTCTTCTTCTTCATCTCTGTCATCATTGTTTTGTTTAGCAGTTTCTTCTTCGTCTTCTTTTTTTTCTTCAACTTTGATTGTACTTATATTATAGCTTTCTATTATATTTATTTCAGTGCATTTTAAATTAGCTTTTGTTAAGAATAACATCTTTTCCGATTCAATATTTTAGTCTTTGTTTGATTGTGCTTTTCAGATTTGTGAATGATTTATCTCGGTTCATTATGACTTTTTATTTTTTTTTAATTTGGTAAAATATTTCGATTCGTGTTTTTTCAAATTTTGTTAATCATTTATTTTGGTTTATTATTGCTTTTATTTCGGTTTAATTTAGTAAAATATTTCAATTTTGATTTGTAGTTTTTATTCTAATTCTAATCAGCAATATATTTCGGTTCATATTACTATTATATTTTGGTTAGATATATCTTTATATTTAGGTTCAATTCACCAAAAAAGAAGAAACAAAAAGAAAAAAAAAAGAAGATGTAGACACAGAGGATGGAAGGAAGGAAAAAGAAGAAGAAAATGCTAACAAAAAAGGAGGAAGAAGAAGACAACGATGAGGAGGTAGCGAAAGAAGAAGAAGCAAAAGAAGACAACAAAAACAGAGGAAGACGAGAAAGAGGAATAATGTATTGGCGGAGGAGGAATTAATTAAGAAGAAGGTGACGATGAGACGAAAGAGGAAAAAGACGATGACCACGAAGCAGTAAGCATGTGTGCACACGCTTTTGGTGAGAATTTTGTTTGTTGTTGCTGAAAAACTTGAGTAACACTTGGTTAATGATTTTACTTGTTAAAATAGAAAGATTGAAATTATAATGACTTTTTCTATTAATTTTGTCTAAAATATAACATTAGTTGTCATAAATTTTAAATAATTTTTTGTATGAGAAGTATTATGATTTTTTTATTAGGACGATTTTACTCTACCAATTCAAATTTTTTTTATTATCAATTGATATTTTGTTTTCATAGATTTATGATTCTTTTCCAAAAATATTACAAATAACTTATATTTTTTCCTTCATTTAGATATGTAATTTATAGCTTTTCACTATATCTTAGTTATGAGTCCCATTTACGAGTCTCACATTGAGGGCCAACGCTTGAAATTTTTTTTTATAAAACCTTGGGTTCTCTCACTACTTGAACTAGCTTTTGTGGTGAAGATTTTCTCAATGTCTTGTTGCTCGTAACAATGGTACTTTCGTTGACAATCGGCTAACCAAAAAGGGCTACTTATGATAGATTCTGATTAGCTGAGGGTTTTGACCAACAGACCAAATGGAGTGCCACTGAGTGAAGTGACATAGAGTTGAGCCGTCAGGTCGCCGATTCTTAAAAGGAATGTTATGTTACGAGTCTCATAACGGAGATCAACACCTGAAAAAGAGCAGGTTTTGAACTCTCACCACATAAGCTAATTTTTGTGGTGATAATATATGGTTCTCCTAAGATCTTGTTGCTCGTAACAATCTCGCTGTCTTGACAACTCAAGAACTCATTGTACATCCTAATACGATTCATTCATTAATAAAGAATAAAATCTTTATTGTGTTAATTAGGGTCTAAGAAGAGAAATATATATATACTAACCCTTTATAGTAGGTGCCAGACATGGTCAAAGTACTTGAGTTATGGCTATCCAACCTTGTTTGCCAGACTAAGTCTCCAGTTAATCTGTTGAGAGCAATAACAACAGCAGGACCATATATTCCAACAATCAATAATTCATCACCAGCTATGGTTGGTGTTGCCCTTGACACTGTCCAATTATAACCTGCAACAAACCCTGTTGGTGTTAATCCTGTTAGTTCTTGCAAGTTCTTCTTCCAAACAAGGCTTCCATCACATGCCTTTACTGCATAGATTTCACCATTCCATGATGGGAAGTACAGAGTTCCATCATAGATTGATGGGGTTGCGGTTATGTCTTTCCCTGCATAGAATTCCCATTTTAAGGTTAGGTTTGAAACTGTTTCAAGGTTGATTTTGTGTTCTTTGCTGGCGTATCTTCTATTGTATATGTCTCCACCATGGTTAATCCAATTTTCTTGCTCCTTTGTTGAAAGCTCCAACTGAAATCATTCAACACTTGTAAATTCAGTTTAATAATGGAGTAGTAGCTAACAGCTAATAGTAATATACATGTATGTGTACTCATGAAACAAAGTTGTTATATATAGTAGTATAAATCCTTACATTAAGAGCTCGGGATGATGAAATTGGTAGTAGACAGAAAACAAACACATATATTACAAAGCTCCCCATTTGCTTCAATGATACCATTCAATATGCAACTCAGATGTAACCCTGAATGTATATACATACATACATACATATATAGTAGCTATATAAACAAAGTTAGCGTACCTTGTGCTCTATTGTTTCTAGTTTGACTTTGATTCTAGATAAATTTGTGAGGAAGTTATACTTCTGTCAAGATCAGATCAGATTAGCAGGAATATAATAAAATTAGAAGTGGACCTCGAATTAAAAAACTCGTCTTCTCTCTTTCTCTCTCTCACAAGTCAGAACATATTTTGTTATTATCATGGAATTTGAAACAATATTTTAAGATTGCATGGGTGACAAGTAATGGCTAGCTGCTGCCAATTTTCTCAGTTTCTTTGTAATTAAGTAAGTGGTGGACATTGGACAATATGTGAAATAAATAATAATTAAAGGCACAGAATGGCCAAATTCCATGGTCTTATGGCACTGCCATTGGTCTATATCAGTAATGGTTGCATTAATACCCTTCTCTGCATCTTTTTTCACTGTCTTTTGTGTATAATTATTTTGACACTAACTCATTTTCATATCACTCAGAAATTGCAGTTGGATAATATAGCAAACTTGCTGGTTCTTCTATAAGTTTGATCAAATCTTTGTTTAGGGTGATATCAAAATTCACCCTGAATATCACTTAACATAGGAGCATAATCTAAAATAAATAAATAAATAAGACAGAAAGCTTACTAAGAAAGAACTATGTTTCACTCTTCCATATGAAAATCACCATCTTCCTCCTCACTTAGATCAAGAGCAGCCATCACATCATGCAATGGAACAGAAGGCACCTCTTCACCTTCTGTTAATGATAAGTTGAACCACAGTTCAGGATTTACTTTAATATCCTGTATGAACTCTTCATAATCCTTGTTCTTCTTGTCTTTTTCAATTTCACCCTTATCATCAACCTCCATGGGAAGTGACTTGAGCTTCCAAAATCGAGGCTTCGAACCCTTCCTTCGCTTCTCTTCATAACTCTTCTTTACTAAAATTGCATCAGGAAGGACAAGTCCTCTGGACTTGTACATGTCCAATTCAATGTCATTGGTGTTAGCAGCATATAAATCATAACCAAGAGCATGATCACCAGGCCTTAGAAGATTTCCCAAATGAGTCTTGATAGAAAATATGGTGTCATTCTTACCAAAATCCGATAAGCGAGCAACTTGAGCCTCAGCCAGAACATACTTTGTGCCAACAATAGTTGCTTCGGCCGAATTCATAACATCCAAATCTAGCACAACATACTCAACCAACTCCCTGCTAGTGAGTAAAGACTTAAAGGATGATCTCCAGTACTGATCAGCATCCAAGAAACAATGTCTCAATGTAAATGGATCAAGCAAAACAATGTTGCTGGTAACCTTGGTGCAAATCACAAGGGGACCAAGACTTCCCAAACTAACAGCAACTTTCTGAGGAAGACATATCAAATCCTCGCGACAAACCGGAGCGATTTCAACAGAGAAAGTGTATTTATAATTGTAGTTGTTACTCTTAGGATCATGAGACACGAGTTGCTTATCGCCGCGGCTTCCCAATCTCACCGGAGAAACTTTCCCCAAAAACTCCACAAACCTAGCACCATGGCTCCAATTAGAGAAAAAGAAATCAATACCATTATCCACCTCTTTGATCCTTTTAGCACTTGCAGCAGCATCATGCTTCAGAATCACCTGCTCCAAGTAAAAGAAAGTTCGCCGATGCGAAACATTCTGCCTGAGTTGCACGGCTGCAACCCACTGATCAGGGTTACCCTGCACCCTGGTGCAAGATTCACACATCTGCTCCCTTTGAACATATTCAACAACATAAGATTGCTCAAGTATTACTCCATTGATAACCTCCTTCTGAACCTTTAGCTTGACTTTGATCCTCTTTGAATGAGGCTCAGTCCAAATAAACTCAGCATACACCATCCTCACCTTATTGGAATTCAGATCCTTCTGCAGCTTCTTCAAGCAAAAGGCTAGGAGCTCCTTGGATTCTAATTGGAGTTTGATCCAATTTCTT
The DNA here is from genome assembly GCA_036250425.1 of Stylosanthes scabra. Classification (NCBI taxonomy): domain Eukaryota; kingdom Viridiplantae; phylum Streptophyta; class Magnoliopsida; order Fabales; family Fabaceae; genus Stylosanthes; species Stylosanthes scabra. Next base: position 50,183 of record JASCZI010120967.1, on the reverse strand, counting down.
GGTGGCTGCAGGTAGCTATCACAATGAGGGCAATGCTTGAGCTCGAAACGCTTCCGAAGGCCTTCGGTAATGTTGTGTTCCAAGCTCAAGCATTTGACACACATGTTAGCAGCATTTAGCTGCATTTGGATCCCACATTTGCAGCACAAAACAACCATAACGAAGAAAATAGAATAATATTCCCTTAATCACTTTTTCTGGTAATAAAAATAAAAAGAAACAAAAAGAAAGAAAGTAAAGGCATTAGCATGCAATAATGCATTGGGTACACACTACACTACATACATCAAATTGCACATGTTAAGATTTCTAAGAAGAAAGTTTCAAAATTTTGAATGCGATGATGACAACGATTAAGGAATTCGATTGGAAACATGATGAATGCGTGAAAAGTAAGTGAGAATGCGGAAGTAAAAGGAATCGTGAATTTTTATATAAAGTGAAAAGGGAATTGAATAAGGTATTGATTGAATTATGGAGTTGTGAAAGAAAAATTGGAAGAGAAACACGTACAGTTGCTGCAGTAACTGAAGCTGGAACATGCAAAACTCAAAGACAAAGTAACCTCTAACGTGTTGTAGGGTTCTTCAATGTGAATAAGCTATGGGCTTCTTTTAGGGTTTCACGCAACTCCATAGGCGAAGGACTAATATCTGTATTGAAGCTCCATTTAAATTTGATGATCAATGTGTTGATACATGCACAACAACACGAGATTCAAATTCAAAGTATAGATTGACGAGTTAACCAATAGGCTATGGGCTTTGATACCAAAAATTAAAATACAGGCTTCGAGCCCAAATACACTCACGTCAGAACGGAAAGAAAATAAATGAAGATTAAGAACCGAACAATAAATCCTTAAATAGAGTTTGAATCCATGAAGAATTAGTTTTCATCGGTCGGTTAGAATATATCTTGGAAAAAAAAAATTGATGTGCATATTGCATAACTAACTTTTCAATTTTAGAAGTAGTTATTAGACTCGGTGTTTTGTAACGTTCTCACTCTAAAAAATTGATGAGGTTTTTGGAGACTATAAAATAATTAAAATTTCACGTGCATATACAATTATCAATTAATTAAGACAAAAAATATCAATTAATTATATACGCCGTTCATCACTCGGGTATTTTACTATTTTTGTATGCAGCTAGCAAGAGGAGGGGAAACATGATGATACTATATATGTATATTAATTTAATTAAATAATGATGATGATTTGCTCAACTTGTTGGATACCACACTAATAAATTCATATGTCATTAAAATTTTTTAGTTGAAAAGAGTGAATTTATTAACTCATCTTGCACCTAAATTTGTGAATAGATTTTTTTTTTAATTGAACTTAATTGATTAAAGAATGTTTTCTAGGCCTCTAAATAATTAAATTAATTTTACTTTTATTTCATTTGATGCCTTTATGTTTTTGTTGCTATGTTTCATGTTTAAGAAGGTAAGAATGGCTCAAAAGAAATGAAAGAAGTATGAGAAAAAAAAAGTCAAGAAGAACATACGTGAGATCATTAATTGGGGGCCCATTTTCTTCACTCTTCAGCAACTCTTTGTGGTTTTTAAAGACAAAAATGAAAAGAGATCAAGGGGAGACACACAACACAACACAACAACAACAACACTCACATTTTGCTCATAGTTTGGCTCTCCTAGGGCTTCATTTTTAGAGTTCTAGCAAGACTTTTCTCTAGGATTTAGCATTTTAATTTTCATTGTCTTTTTATTTTTTGATTGTAGTAGTTAATTAACTCACATTTCTACTCTACTTCTAGTTATATTATCTTTAGTTTGTTCTTAGTTTTATCTTTTATGATCATATGAACTAATTGTCGTGAATCTTGGATTATGCTTGATATTTACCAATGAATATTTGTTTTTATGTCATATTAATGTTCATTTGAGTTGTTATTGATATTTTATATTGGGTATTGTTGGTTGTTATTGTTGTTGTCATTTATGATGTTTAATGTTTATGCCCTCTATGTGTTTGATAAAATGTCTCAACTAGATATGGAGTAGAATTTTCATTCTTGGTTTAGGTTGAAATATGAGAGTCACTTGAGTTACTTTTGCATTGATTGATTAGGTGATTGAGGGTATTTAATTAATTTTGTTTTCACTAAGGCTAATTATTTGCTAAACTCAATTAGTAAGTGTATTAGAACTTGTGATTGGGATTAATTAAAGCCAATTGTCATTCCTCAATTCTTAGAAGTTAGCTAATTGGTTGCTCTTGGATATTGCCTTGAATTTTAGTTAATGACAATTGTGGGGTCCAGGCTTTGACAAATTTGAAAGGAAGGGGTTGGTGCTGACGCGTTTTGCGCACAGTAACCAAGTTACTGTGCGCGTGTTGAAAAACGCGTAAGAAGAAGAATTTTTCAAACAACACATAGTGATTTCACAGTGCGTCATTTGAAAAATTGCATGAAGCTCGCCTATAAAAGGGGAAGAGCTTAAGTTGGTTTTTTTTGCATCCTTTAGAGCGAGAGAAGCAGTTTATTACTGCTGAGAGATAAATTATCTCTGAGTGAAAATAGAGAGTGTGGTTAGTGTCCAAAAATTATTAGGTGTAGGTTTATACACCGGTAATATTTTTGGAGTAGCATCTCTATTGTTATTCCTTATAATAGGAAAGGGGTCTCACTATAAAACACTATATGTACTTCTTGAGTGTGTAAGAGTGTGGAAAGATACTGTGTAATTATCCCGAATATAGTGAAATTTCTGTCGAAGTTTGGCCCGTGGTTTTTATCGGTTTTAGGGTTTTTCACGTTAAATATTGGTGCAAGTTACTATTCGTATAATAGTGTCCGTATAGTACTATTCACGTATACCGTATGGTACTATTTATTGAGACGTATATGCACTGTTCACATATACAGTTGTCGGCATTATACTCGTATACGTATATGGTACCGTTGATCTATACGATTACTATTCATACAGTAACTATTCACGGATTCGGATTTCTTTGCCTTTTCGATGCGTTGTGCTGATTGATCATTTCTGTATCTATTATCGCATTTGAAGGTTATCGTAACTTTATACCGCGAAGATCCCAACAACAAGGATTGTGGTTTAATTCTCAACCCTAACCAAGATCTTCTTAGAATTTGAATTAATCATCTTTTACTTGCTTTGATTACTTGTTAGTAATTTCTCTTAGTTTAATTAATTGCTAGTTTGATTTAGTTCCTATTTGAATTATTGCAATTGCTAGTTAGTTGTTAGTTATTTAGTCTTAAATTATATAGTTCTAGTTAGAATTTAATTACTTGTTCATTTATTTTCTTGCAATATTTAGTTTAGTAAATTCAATCAAACAACATTTTCACTCCTAGTCAATAGCAACTTTTGTTCAATTCCAAGTGAGAAACTCTCAGGTTTGGTTTTATTTAAAATATCTTTTGAAACTAAATTTGATCATTGTCCACTATCGATTTGGACTAACTACAATTAAATTGTGTTTTTGAATTTGAAAATTTCAAACTAGTCTTAAATAGTGCATCACACACCAAGCTACCATGATATTAAAATAAATAAAAATACAACATGCATATATACTATAGTCACAAATTGGATCTCAAATTTAGATCTGAAAAATCTTGCTTAATGTGCATACACATTACACACACTTGGTTCTTGTAAATAGCAAGGGGTGACTGACACTTAAATTTGGAGTTCCACAATCATGGCAGCACCTATACACACCTACCCGTTCATTCTTTCTTGGACATTATTCTGTCTTCTTATACTAATTACACCAGCCTCTTATGTAAGATATATTCTTATCTTTCCTAGACTAATATCACTTTCATTTGCCACATAGATATGCTACGTGAACATAGAAAATCAGCAACGAATGTTACTGTCAAAAAGTTTTAATTACTTGATTATTGTTGATTTTAGTTGTTAAACGAAGAGTGTGAGTCCGATTCATCATCATCAGAAGAATGGTTGAACCATGGAGGAGACTTGTCCAACAGAAGGTATGGCCACAAGGAAAACAAGATCAGCCCAAAAACAGTTCCTAATCTGAGATTAAAGTGGAAGTTCAATGCAGGAAAAGAAATAACTTCAACACCAGCAATATACAAAGGAACCATTTATATAACTTCTTGGAATGGTTATGTTTATGCAGTGAAAGCTTCAGATGGATCTCTAGTGTGGAAACAGAATATTCAGAACATAACAGGAATACTTATCCTAAAATGCTTTCAAGTCTCAATTCAACATTCTCAAGAGCAACACCTACTATAGTTGCTGATGATGATCATGAGTTGGTTGTTGTTGGATTATGTGCACCTGCTGCAGTTGTTGCTATGAACAGAATCAATGGTGAGCTTGTGTGGCAGACCAACTTAGATAGTCATGTCACTGCTGTTATTACAATGTCCGGTACATATTACAATGGGTTAGTATTTTTTTTGCCCTTTTTCCTTCCTTCCTTTAATTATCAGGCAATATTTATATTAGTCCTTGAAAAATATAGCGTTATTTAAATTAGTACTTGAAAAATTTTATTAATCATATTAATCATGAATAATATAATTATCAATTAAATTGATCATTTTACCAATTTAACAGAATGATCAATTTAATTGAAGATTATATCTTTTAGAACTGATATAACTAACAAAATATTTCGAAGACTAATTTAAAAAACACAATATCTTTCGGAGATTAATTTGACTATTAACTCTTTAATTTTCTTTGCTAATTGTTCATGTGCCATTTTTAATTTCTTTCTTTTATCAAGTTCCAACAAGTAGTTTTAGGGTTTATTATAAAATTGAATTTCATTCAATGTAATCACTTAAATAAAAAATTTAAGATTTAATTAGACTCTTGGTTTTATCATATAAATAATTATCCTTATTCTATTATTTCCGGATAAGACACTTGCAATACAAAATATTAAACAAAATGGCTTGTCATGTGAGCTTTTAGCTTTTTCTATGGCAATTTGGATCTTTTGCATGTTAAGAAATACATTTTCTGGAGGGAAAGTCAACTTGAGAATAGTCTTATATCTATTATAGAAACATGATTATTGTGTAAGATAAAATAGTTTAATTATTCATTTTGAAAGGATCAATGTAATTAGATGTGTTTTACAGAGGTTTCTATGTGGGAACATCTTCCCAAGAAGAAATAATGTTAGGCACAGAACAATGCTGCACATTCCGTGGCAGCTTAAGCAAATTGGACATAAAAACAGGTGCAATATTATGGCAAACATATATGCTACCTGATAACAATGGAAGCACCGGAGGGTATGCAGGTGCTGCTATTTGGGGTAGCAGCCCTTCAATTGATCCTCATAGGAACTTGGTTTACATTGCCACCGGCAACCTCTACTCTGTCCCATCAAGGATAAGTCAGTGCCATATTTTTTACTTATTGTTGTTAACGTATTCTATTAAATAAAATATCACGACTAATTAAATACTAATGTAGTAAATTAAAATATGGTTTAATTCTAGTCCAAAAAAAAAATATATGGTTTAATTATTATGATTTTACCATTTTTTTTCTATTAGGTTATTTTACGATATTATTTTTTTAATTAGGTCCTTATAGTAAAAAATACTAAATTTAATAAAATATTTTGTTATACAAAAAAATATTCTCCTATATATAGAACCTCTCAAAATATTCTTTTGGTGTAGTTGAATATAGATTAAGCTCATTTAAAATTGTTAGTCACTTTAAAGGATAAAATAGTGCTTTAATTATTCTTGAATAAAAATTGGTGGAACTCACAAATAATAAAAGTTACAAAATTAATGGTAATTAAAATATAAATTATCAACTTTACCAATTTAACAATTTTAGAGGATCTTTATCTAAAGAATATTATGTTAAATTTATCTATCTTGTTATAGTAGAGACCTGATTGAAAAATTAAATATCATATAAAGACCTAATTAAAATAAAAAATACAGGAACTAATTGAAAATTTGTAAAATTATAATTATATTTAATTCATCTCTATTAGAACACTAATATGCTACATGTGTAGGTGAGTGCCAAGCTCGTGAGAACAATGAAACAGTGCCTAGTCATAAGGATGAGTGTGTTGAGGATGATAACCACTCGGATTCAATCGTGGCCCTTGATTTGGGCACTGGGGAGATCAAGTGGCATCATCAACTGGGAGGTTATGATGTGTGGTTTGCATCATGTAACAATCTATCAACACCAAATTGTCCACCAGGTCCAAACCCAGATGCTGATTTTGGAGAGGCACCAATGATGTTGACTATTAATGTCAATGGCTCTAAACATGATGTTGTTGTTGCTGCTCAAAAAAGTGGATTTGTTTGGGCTCTAGATCGTAATAATGGTGCCATCGTTTGGTTCACGGTATAGTAACACAATGCTTTATTTAGATTCACAATTGTTTTAAAGGGTTTAATAATTAGTTTGTTATTAGTAAAACTTTTTAATATTTTACTTTAATAAATGCACAATAAACATATTAAGACTGTTTTTTTCAGTCACACAAGTAAGTGATAATTAAAATTTTTTGTCTCTAAAATTTTAATCCTTTCATTATTTTCAGGAAGTGACAACTGAGAGATTGAAATTTTTAGAGATAAAAATTAAAATTTTAATTTTTTTTCTTCAAATTTTATTTTATTTTATATTTTTTTTCACTTATTTAATTCAATTTCTATTTTTTAGTCTTTATTTTTTTAATATGCATTTGGAAGCATGATATAGATTGGGAGAAGAGACAAAACGATTTAAATTGAATCAAATTTAATATTATATTTGATTTAAAATTTACTAAAAGATAAAAATTGAGAAATAAAAACAAATTAAAGAAGTGAGAAAAAAATAAAAAAATTAATATTAGAAATTTCAATATTAAAAAATGGTATTTGTTAAAAAAATTAATAAAGTTTCGATCTTTGTTATTAAGAATTTTAGTCTTTTTAGTCCCACTTTCTGAAAATATTAAAAATATTAAAATTTTAGAAACTAACAACTAAACACAATACTCAGTCTCAATAGTTTAATCTGAATCTCTATACATCTCAATCTATGACTTTCAAACATAGCCTAAAAATTTAACTACATATTTGTGTATGTATATACAGCAAGCGGGGCCAGGTGGATCAGGAGGAGGAGGAATATGGGGAGCAGCCACAGATGAATTAAGGGTCTACACCAACAATCCAAACAAAGATCGCAAAAACTTCACTCTTGTTCCATCCAATAACGTTACAACAAGTGGCGGATGGTTGGCACTTGATGCAAGTGATGGCAAGATCCTATGGGCAGTGGCTGATCCAAGCAACATAAACAATCCCATAAATGGACCTGTGAGTGTTGCTAATGGTGTTATGTTTGCAGCATCAACAAGCCCAAAGGGACCAATATATGCCATTGATGCAGAGAGTGGACAAATCCTATGGTCTTATGAGAATGGTTTTGTTGGTGTGGTTGGTGGTGTCTCAATTAGTGATGGTTGCATCTATGTTGGTCAGGGTCTTAGCTTATTCACTTTCTATAAAGGGTATAACAAAACAGCTGCAACTTCACTCTTTGCTTTCTGTCTCTAAACCTGTAGGAGAAATCAAGTCAAATAATTACATTCAAAGCAAAGACTTTAGTAGTTTCTTTTATTTCTATGTATATTATGTATGTAAGTATGTTAAAAACAATATGCTAGCTACCAAATGTTATTAAACATCAATAATTTTCCTCTTCACAATCATCTTCAATAGTTAGCTTCTTGTCAAGCTCTTTTACATACTTCGACGATGCTGTATCCTGTATTGATTCCTTGACTTACTCGACATCTTGAGAGCACATATCAAGTTAGCAAAACCTTTAATATATAGCAATAGGGGTGGCAAAGCGGGTAACCCGCCCCGCTTTGGCCCGTAAAAAAAGTGGCGTGAGGCAAGGCAGGCCGGTAAAGTTCCCAGGTTTAAAATGCTAGCTCGCCCCGCCTTATAGCGGGTTGGCGGGCCCCGACGAGTTATTAGCCCACTCAAATTTATTATTATTCAAAAAAATATTGTTAAATACGTTAAAGATAATTTATTCAAAATTCAAATATAAATAAAAAATAATCTAATTTTTTTAATAGCTTTTCTCAATTATTATCGGCGCTAATATAATTATTCATAATAATATACATTATCTAATTATTTTAAAATTTGAAAAATAGAAATCTACACTTAATATTCAAATAACTATATAAGAAATGTATAACATAATGTGTATAAGAATATAAAATAAATAAAGAAATAAAAATTACAAGTTTTAATATACATGTACATATATATTCTTCTAATATTTTATAAATATTTTGTAAATTAAAAGGAAAAAAAAAATCCCTAGGCCCGACGGGCCGGCCTGCCCCGCCAAAATCCGTCAATTTAACAGTGTAAGTTTGGCGGATTTTTTTAATTTGGCGGGTTTAAAATTCTAGCATGGCCCACCTTTTTTGGAGGGTTCAGCAGACCCGTCAAGCGGATTCGGCCCGTTTTACCTCCCCTAACATAAATAGCAAAAATGATAATACAAGAAAATATAACAGAAATGAAAATTTGGCATAAAGTAATACCTCATTATATAAGTATTTGCTACGTATAATTTACACATCTAAACTCAAAATTCTCACCCTATTTTAGCCATCTACCATATAAATGAGCTGTTAGGAATAAATCTAGAAAATAATATCACTTCCCTCCATCTATTTATAAAATATACAATTCATTCCTATGTAGCTTTTAAGAAATCACATTTTTAACTCATTTTAACATTTTTCCGTTAACTCTAACGTTAACTTTAGTTTTTTTTCTTTAAAAAAAATGAATTTTGTTTTACAAAAATATCATTTAACTAAAAATCTCCTCTTAACCCATTATAAAATTTTTCCGTTAACTTTAATTTTTCTTAAAAAATGAAATCGTGTAAAGATACCTTTTAACTAAAATTCTCCTCTTTAACCCATTATAATATATATTGTTGGATTTATTTTAGTTAAAAGGTATTTTTGTAAAACACAATTTTTTTTAAGAAAAAACTTAAAATTAACGGAAAAATTTTATAATTGGTTAAAGAAGAGATTTTTAGTTAAAAGGTATTTTTGTAAAATATAATTCATTTTTTTTAAGAAAAAAATTAAAATTAACGTTAAAGTTAATGAAAAAATGTTAAAATGAGTTAAAAAGAAATTTTTTAAAAGTTACAGGGAAGGTGATTGTAGATTTTACAAATAGAAGGGAGAGAAATGGTATTTTAATATCTATCAAGAGAAGAGAGTGGTATTTTCTCATAATAAATCTAATCAATGGTCGAAAATCAAAATCGAGTGTTAAAACTTTCCTTACAAATATTTGACCTATCGCAAGCATCCGGATACTTCTACATTGATCTGCACCACTCTTCATACTTAGTTTCATAGAACTAATTTTTGCATGAATGGTATAATTACTTATAAGAAAAAGAGTGCTAGCAGATCTATACATAAATAAGTGACTATATATATTGATGAAGTTCAATTTTATTGAAATTATGTCTAATAAGTATTTCTTTATTTTGACTTATTACCACTTACCTCGTCCTCACCTTATTTTAGTCCAAGAAAAAATTAAATGACGAAATTAAAACCCGCCAAACCTTAAAGAAAAACAAGCTCTTACGTGAAGAAAAAGTACACAAAAGATTGGCACAAAATTAAAGTAGTCAAAATTTTATTTAAGAATCCATTTTATTCACATGTGTAAGCCTCTTGAAAGTTTCATTTTATTAATTCATCTTGATCACTGATCAGGTTCAGTTGCATGCATGGCGGCACCTAAATTAATCACATACTTGGTTTTTTGTTTATTTTTGCTTTGTGTTCATGCAACATTCTCTTCAAATATAACATATATAGAGGACTGGTTGAACCATGGTGGAGATTTGTTCAACAGAAGATATGCCTACAAA
>JASCZI010120967.1:0-17471 GCA_036250425.1 Stylosanthes scabra | reverse complement strand
ATATATATATATATATATATATATATATATATATATATATATATATATATATATATATATATATATAAAATGTACATTGTATATGATATTTTTATTGTATAATTAAATGAAAATTGAATTTTTGATAATCTGTTAAAGAAAAGATGAGTGGTTGGTTTGTGCCATGTTCACCTCTCAACCTTAATTCTCTATTATTACCTTTGTTCTTTTTCATTTAGATAATTGCTTTGGTATTTTTATTAAAATTAGATAGTGATTATTTTTTTAATGTAATGTACTTTTAACGGATGCAATAATTATATCTTTAATTAATTCAACTTATACTTATCTTTACAAAAAAAAGGAGTTTTTGGGAAAATGTATTTTAGAATACACAAGTATTTATCAAGTTTTATACTTAAGAGTAGAAATAATATTATAAGTCCAGAAGTTAATTGTTTAGGGTTGTGTACATTTAATCACAATACTCTAAATTCACATAAAATGTGTGAAAAAATAATTTATTGTATTAAATGTGTATAGTTAGATCTAACAGATAGTTATATGATAAAATATAATAATAATTTATCCTCTGATTTTTTAGAATGCCAAAAAAATTACTTTTTAATTACTCAGTGGAATTTTATAATTATTATGAAAGATAAAATCAAGTAGTATCATTGAAAGATAAGATTACCAAAGAATATACTATTATTTAAAAAAGACAAAAAAATACTTAATTAAATTTAGTGGAAAAATACTTGTATTATATTTTAAATCTAATTGTTCATTTTTGTTAATTAAGTCTATTTATTACAATCCTTAATACTACTCTCATATTTTCAAACAATTACGTTAAATAATTAATAAAATTTTTACCAACGTCAATCAAAAAATATTAAGCTGATCATTAATTAATCCAAAAAAGTAAAATTAGGTCATAAAAAAATCAAAATTGAATATATTTAAAATGATAAAAATTGATCATCTAAAATACTAAAACTAATTATTTAAATTTAAGAAAAAAATTACTAAATTATTAACAACCAAAAATTTCGAATTTCAAATTCTATTGAGGGAAAAACTTGACTTAGATGATGGACAACATTATTTTATTCAAATCCAATGTTGTATGAATTTTTGTATTTATCTCTTTCTTCATATAACGTGATTATGAACTGGTACATGCATGGTCTGTTTTTTTGTGACATTATTGGTTTGAGAAATACAATGAGTCAATTCATCACTTGTGTATGTAACCAAAAAAAAATCCGTTCACCTGAAAAGAAAATAAGAAATTAAAAAAAGAGGGAGCGAGAGTTCTTTTTCCTTTGGCGAATAAAATGACCATTAGCCATCTCGAGGCAACACTACATTTTTATATATAATCCCAAATTATCGTCTTATAATTTTTAGCATATTTGTCGTTTCTTTCAGATATTATTAAATTTTTAAAAATTAGAATATTCATTCGGATATCATCATCTCTACTGTATAAAGATTGAATAGTAATAATGCATGTGTATGACATATGTCAATACTTCAACAAGTTTTTTACAAATTCTCTTTTCTTTATTACGTTAACACATGTCATAACCTAAGTGACTTCTATCAATGCACCATTATATATTGGAGCATATAACGTGGTTCAGTACACTAAGACTAATAATAATAAATATTTTATTTTTTCACTGAATTAATAATAAATATTACACTAAGGCCGATAGTAATAAATGATTTGGTCCATTTCAAAAAATTACTACTAATAATAATAAATTAATAATATTTAACTTTTTAGTGTAATCTAATTTGTTTCTTTTTATGTTATTTCTATTATATAAAAATTCATATTCCTACTATATAAAGATCAAATAGTAATAGTGTCATTGTGCGATATGTGTCAAGGACTCAGCAAACTCTTTACAAATTTTCCTTTTTATGTTATGATATTAATTTTTTAAAAAAAAATTAAAAATAAACAACATTTTTAGTTGTATTAATATTAAACAAGTTGTTTTTAGCATCCATATTTTATCAGAGCATGAACAGGTTGATGTATGTTCCGCTTTAATTGTAGATTCAGAGTATGTAACCCATTTCATTCATTCAAGTAACTCAATCAGCCAATGTGAAAAACATCTGGTAATAAATAATTTATAAAAATAACCTACACCGAAGTAAATATTAGTGAAACAACAATAAAATTTGCTTAATATAAATGAAGTTATTATAATAAGATGACTTAGTTCAAAACTAATGTAACTACCGGTATCTAGCGCAAGGTGTAGGAAGTAACCTAGTTTTTATTATCCTTAGCTTGGAGATCTTGCACCAACTTATGATAACACTTCTTAGACTTGTGCACACTCTAACATAGACATGCATATGAATGGAAAGGATTTTATTTATTGAAAAAAAAAAAGGAATCAGAATTCATTTGATAGCTACTTTGAGGATTCTTCAATATAATGGAAATAATAAAAAATGTACGAGAACTTAATTAAAAGAAGATTTTAGCTAAAAAATATTTTTTGGAGCACCATTTAATAATAATAACATAATAAAGGAAATTTCATTTTATTATGGTTTTCTTCAAGACACTTAAAAAAGAAAATTCATGTTTTTATTTTACTTTATTTATTCGAAGTTAACTGAGTGAAATTTTTTTTTATATAAAAATCTCCTTTTCAGTCAACTCAACATCAAAGATAAGAAGGGGAAAATATATGGAAAAGTGATTTGCTAATAATCAAAAGCCACTAGACCTTTGATCATAGATGCGATAGAGTAGAATTTTAACCTTTTGATATTTTTAAACTTTTTCTAATATATATTTATCTTATTTTGGCTCTTCTAAAGTTAAGGCACTAATTAACATATTAATATTATTTTTAATCATGACATGATTGAAAATAACAGGTTTATTTAAAATTTATAGGAATATATAATTCTTCTAATACTAATTAAGTAATGATTATTAATTATTAATTACTCTATATTCAAGACTTAAACTCAAGATTCATTACTCTAACTCTAACTTCAGTTCCCCATGCATATTCAATTATGTTAGAATGCCATGTTTATAATTTGAATGCAATAAATAATGTTAGCAAGACCTTTCTACGTACCAAACTCTACATATATATTTCTAATAATTAAATGTCTGTGTAGGGTTTAATTTCCACTCCAAGATTTACATGTAAGATGCTTAAAAGTAGACTTAGGAATAAAAGAAGTTTCATGCAATGTTACATAATAAATAAAATGAATAATAAAAGTAGACTTAGTACCAAAAATAAATAATAAACAGATGGGTTCACCAATAATACCAATTATTGGCCCCTAGAAAAGGGGTAGGTGTCCTTATATACAAATCTGTATGTGGAACTAATTAATTTTCGTCCATGCTTTCTAATTTCACCATCAAATGTTAATGCAATGTCATATTTCATTTCTTAAATATTTAAATATTGATAATTTTAACACTGAAAAATAAAAGGTATACAACTTAAACAATCATGTTATATGTACATCTCTTTTCTATAACCAAGTCAAACCAAGTGAATTTTACTCACTCTCACTCCACGCACATGAATAGAATATTACTAATAGAACGAACAGAAAATTTAATAACAAACGAACAAATTTTAAAACCTGTTCATGTCAACTATTAAAACATATTCGTTGTACATATATAAATTTATGTTTGTACAATGCGCGCGTGAACAACTTGTTGGACTTGGTTGAAAAAAATAGGTGTACGTCTAGAATTATTGTAAGTTAAAATGTATTATCTATCCAAGAGATTGAGTTTCTTTGAAATTACCTAAAATCAATATATAGTTAATTGTTTAGTTTTGTGATATTAAACTAATCTTTGATAAACTTCAAATTAATTTACATGTTTTATAGATAATTGGTTAGTAACTCATGAGTCATAATTTACAAATCATGGAAAAACCAAATTTTATCACCAAATAATTGAGTAAAATCATTTGCCTATAAATAAATTATGAGTTTTAAAATAAAGAGACTTTTTTTAGGAAAAGAATGAAAATTATCATATAAATAAATATTTAATTAAAATAAAAATAAAGTAATAAACTCTCTATAAGATAATTTAATCAAACAGAATGTTTATTCTATTCATTATTTTTTTTCTTCATGATAGAATAGCATATTAGCATGTACCTAAATAAATATATGATATAAACTTATTTATCTAAATTCTTTTAGGATATTATATCCGCGTTGGGCTTGCTAATTAATCTTGTAGGCACACATAAGAATGCTAGATATTCAAGCAGGAATAAATAGGAGAATATTTTATGCATTTTTCAAAAATTGTTATATATATATATATATATAGAAGAAGTTTATTTCATCGTAAATTAATAAACATAAATGGCTTTGGAAAAGAATTCCTTATTATATAATTCTTTCAAGTTTCAACGGTAAAGGTGCTTGTTGAAATTAGTTATTTATATTTTTTCAATAAATATATTAAAAAAGTAGATGTTAGTTTCCAATTCTTAAATTTTCAATAAGATTAAAACTTTTCATGTTAAACAGCTTAAACAGATCCCTTGAACTATACCTTCAATGTTGAATATAAAAATCCTCACATGATAACATTTAGATTTCTTTAAATTAAATAATGGCCGGATTTAACCTAAAAAATTATTGCATGAGAAAGAAAAGTTGGCCAAACACTTTATGAAACTATTAATTATTATTATTATTTTTAGAAGAACCATATATAGTGATTTATTACTATATAAAAATATTAAATATGGAAATTTTTGAATAACTTTATAAGCACCTAGTAATTCCATTATTGACATATCTCACACGAAACCAATAAAGGATAGTATTTATTATTTTATTTTCTTTGGTTTCAATAAAGTATAAAAATAGCAGGTAAAAATTATTCTATATTTGAAAGAAATCCACAGTTTGGAAAAGATCCATAGTTTCAAACAAAATATCTTGTGTGCTTACTGCTTAGCTTGCTTAATTTTAATAATTGCAACGGGGAGGGTTCAGACTTCATGTACAAAATTTTCTTTTTTATTTGTTAATTTTTCCTGATGATTGTAAGTTTCAGTGGGAGGTGAGAGTGATCATGAAAGGGAATTAAATAAATAAAGCAGCTACTAACAAGTCTTGTGAAAAATATATAAAAATATTTAAATTTAAATTTTATAGGGAAAATGTATGCATGGTATAGGATTAGGAACACATATTTTTATGAGTAATTTTAGTTTTATTATATTATAAAGGTATATGTAGTTCATAAAAATAGATTCAATTTTATAGTATAGCTTTACATATCAAATTCATTCATACAAGTTTTCTATAATTTTTTTTTTTTTTATCAAAAGGCAGTTGTATTTCATTTCATTGAATAGAAAAAATGAATACATAAGAATTGTGTCCAATTTGGACAACCAAAAGCAAGAGAAAATGGGATCTTCACACAATTAAAAATGTAAATATCAAATAAACTTAGAAAAAAATATACTAAAATAAACAAAGAAAGGTGATATCTTTGAAACTCAATGTTGATCTCAACGGAGGCAAAAATTATTTGGAGAAGATGCGGATTCGAAGATATGTTGGCGCACTGGGAGACAGTTCGTGAATATTTTTTCCGTAGACCATAGTACCCGTAAAATTATATAGAAACCACATGATCTCAGTTTAAATTCCACCATTCTAGATTGATAGTTGGTTTCACAGATAAAACCATTCTCGGGAGAGTAGGATATACAGATCCTTTCAATTTATGGAAGGTTAGGGGTCTCTCCAAACCCTAACAATTCCTGCAAAATACTCTTATGTGAAGGGCATTGCAGAAAAATCATTAGGTTGACCCCAAATTATCTTGAAATCGCCTCAATTGTCTGAGATCCAACAGATTAATCGGCAAAAAGTCTTCTAATAAGGGCTTGTTTGGATGCCATTATCGAAAAAGATCTTTTTTAAATGATCTTTTTTAAAAAGATCTTTTGAAAAAGTAAAAGTAATTTTATGTTTGGTATTTTATATAAAAGCACTTATCATAGAAAATATTATGTTTGGGAAAAAATAAATAGAAGTACTTCTACATTAATAAAATTACTAAAAAGGACATTCAATTGTAAATAATAAAACAAATTAACTAACTTTATTAATTCATTTCTTGTACTAATTGATTTCTAATATTGTCTCTAACTTGTTCCATCACTTGAACATCTTCTTGTGTTGGTTCCTCCCAGTGAGTTATAGAGGTATTTGTAGATCTATTACATGTAGGATCATCACGTTCATTTGCTTGCAATGAAACAATATCTTCAAAGCTTTGTAGAATGCTTATATCATCAGAATTCATCATTCTTATGAAATTATGAAGTGAAAAACATGCAACAATGATATCACGTTGTGTTCCTTTATCTTGTGATATTAGTGATTCTCTAATCTCTATATCAAATCCTTAAGATGTAGCCTCAAAATAATAGGTTTGAATAGGTTTGAATGGAATAGGGTATAAGAGATTTGTTATTTTTGTTATTAATAAAAGAGGGGTAAATGATGTCTTTTTATAATAATGATAAGGATAGTTTTGTCTATTCATTATTTTAAAACATCTTTTTTTTTTAGTGAAAAAGATCTTTTAAAAAAAGATGTAAAAAACATCTTCTGAAAAAAGATGTTTTTCCCATTTTACTAGTGATTTTACTTTTACTAGTAGAAATTATCCAAACACGCTAAAAAACAGAAAAAGATCTTTTTTTAGCCAAATAATGGCATCCAAACAAGCTCTAAGTCTATTCAACGCAAATCTTCACTCCTTTTCTAATATATTCTGAGTACTCTAGATGAACAAGAGAAAATTCTAATAAAACACCAGAAAAAACTTATTAGGGCACAAGAGAAAACCCTAATAGGGCACAAAAGAAAACTCTAATAGAACACTAGAGCACAAGAGAAAACCCTAATAGGGTATAAAAGAAAACTCTAGCAGAACACTATAGCACAAGAGAAAGCACAAGAGAAAACCCTAGTTTTCTACAATTTACTCTACATTTTCCATGAAACCAAATGTACCCTAAATTAAAATAAGTGTTTTAATAACATTTTCTTTTTCTTTATTTTCTATCGAAAAAAAATTCAAGTGATAGAACACTTTTTTGTTCTTCATTCTCTATTGTCGTTCTAAATCAAAGTTAATGGGTATTAGAAGGTGTATAAGTAGTAACATACGTTCTAATCCCAAAAAAATTATTTATTGAGTTAATTGTGAACCGATAAATTATAGTCTATAAACCTAGAAACTTGTATAGGAAGTAACCTCACAATTCATGTTACCTCAACTTTTAGTGAGACCTCTCAAATCTTCAATTGAATGGCTTGTTCTTTTAATTCTAGGTACAAATTTCTACAAAATCCTATTCTAAGTTTCTATCAAAATGAATTAAAGAACAACTATGGGATAACATAAGAGCCCAACAACCATAAAATATCTATGAAGGTATACAAATTATTAAAAGTGTCACCTATTTACTGCTTTATTACCCAGCAAGGCTGCAGAATGTGCAAGTTTCTGTATCTTTTCGTAATTTCGTTGTGCGATCGCCTCTTTGTCAAATATGGCATCTGATAGAACAACAGCTGATGCTCCCCGCGAAATATATTCCTCAATAGACTCTGCAAGAAATCAGAGATTACGACATTCATTTTAAATTTTCATGAGAAAGATTAACAACACCAAACTGAAAAAACTACCTATATTTATCCCCTGAGAAGCAACCATAGAGACTTTAGGAAAAGGCTTCTTCAGTGCTGATATGTATTGAGATCCTCCAAGCGCAGAAACCGGATAAATCTATACCAAAAGGTTAAATTTTCGATTGAGAAAATTTCTAAAAATATAACAAACATGATGCTTGTGTTTAATTCTATTAAGAGTAGAACAAGAATGTACAATGAAAATGATCAGCACAGATATAGCCAAGATCACGAAATTAGCGTAGCGCTCTTATGAGCCGAAAAGCAGATGAGAAAATGCAAAGCAAGAAAACACACTCTATCTATATATTTGAATGTTCTTCAACATGCTAAACTAAACAGAACATTAGAAGGCTAACCTTGACAATTTTAGCTCCTGCATCATATGCAGACAATATCTGCATTAAGAACAATGAATGAAGATCAACGTATGCACATTAAGGAAGAAAGCATTTTTGTTAAAATGGTCTCAAACATGAGCCTTACTTCAGTTGGAGTCATTGTGCCAGGAATGTATAGAACTTCACCACTCTGAATGTAATTCATAACGTCCTGGTAACCGATCGAAAGGAAAAAAACACATTGCTTAGAGACATCCTAGAATGTCCAAAGACAACACTAACAATAGGGATTGAAGAGATGAAAATGAAACAAATAGCAAAACATTGTGACCAAGCACACTAGCAGTTGTTATGTGACATCTTAGTATACTAATAAGATCTCCAAATTCAAACCTTAACAATTGCTGGACTCATCAGAAATTTTGCTCCAGCATTGACTGCCGCTTTAGCATCCTCAATCCTGAGAACAGTCCCAACCTAAGAGCAGATATCTGTTTGATTCAGACAACTGTTGAGAAGAAATGTAATCTCATGTAACCCTAAATACCCAACGGTTTCAAATGTCTCAACTTTCAGTTTTTCCAAAAGTTGGACAAGTAGGCTAATACAGTGATTATGTTAGTAATAAATGAATGGAAAACATTTTAGCTAAGAGTTTTATGAAGAAGAAGATGATGACGACAAACAAAAGAGTGAAGATTAGTGACCATTGATAATAAACACTATATTATTATTATTATTCTTCAACCAGCATATTGATTCAGTGGTGATGCTATATACAGACACAATCTCAAATTTCAACGGAACGAGACAATGCAATGATGGTTCCTCCATATCATAAAACTTAATGTAGCTTCATGTAAAGATATAAACTCAAGCAAAAAAACATTGATGCAGAAAGAGAAACCAGAAACTTAAAGGGCGCGGAAGCATACTCCGAGTGCCATAAGCGGGTGCTCCTTGACCAGCTGCTTTATAACCTAAAAAGTCCAGGATTAGAACAAATGAATTCTAAAACACAGTACTAGAAATGGGAAAGCAGAAAAGATTAAGTAGACAACCTCAAACACACCTGGGGTTGACATCACAATCTCCAACTACATCGAAAGAGAAAATAGAAGAAAAGGTGATGAGATACACACCATAAAAATACAAGTTGAGAAACATTATGCTCAAGTAACAGTGTGTCCTAATTCATTTTACTACAAAATGAACAACAAGAATAACTATTTTAATCAGCTTCAAAGATTCTGGGAGATTTTACTCACAACTGAAATGCCACCTGCTATTGCAGCATTTGCAGCTTCATATGCCACTTCTGCACTGTATGTAAGTGAAACAGAAAAAAATTAAGGTCAAGCTAAGGGTGAATGTGATTGAATACATTTATCCATAGGGTTAATTAGTGTTTCTGTTCACATGTCAGAACACACTTTTGATTGAACTCCAACATCTAATTCTCTATATATTGGTATGGCAAATATATAAATTAAATCAGAAGAAGGCTATGGTACTATGAATTCACTGAATTACGAAAAACTCAAATTCAATAGCAGCCTTGGAAATAAAGTGCCCTGTTAAGGAAAATCACAATTGAATATATGGGGAAAAAAACAAACTGAAGAGCAGAAGAAAAGAGAAACCTGTTGGCTCTGAGGCAAGCTATGACACCGGAATTCTCAATCTGGAAGATTGTTTTGTCAGGTGAAGATGCTGAAACTGAAAGATGAACATCCTGAGGTTGTTGTGCCCTGCATGAAACTCTACCACACAAAGAAGAAGAAGAAGAAGATATATGGCATAGGGAAGAAGAAGAGTGGCATTGGCAGAGTGTTGCAGTTGCCATTGAAATTGTAACTGTACACTTCTTTACTTGTGTTTATGTGCTAACTAAAAAGAATAAACAGCTTATCCATTTGCAAGTTTCTAGTGTACAACATCGGAATTTGGAGTCAAAGTTTGGTTATGACTTATCAGATTTTATATACCTTTTTTCTTTTTCGGAGGATGACTTACATAGTTACATGTGTGTGTGTGTTTCACTAGATAAGGTACCATTGTACCCACTTTGGCTCCTCAATGGTCAATGGAACCGTGACCATTGACCAAGTTCGTATTCATCTTGGAAGTTTTTAGTTAAAGTTTATAGAAATTAAAAAGAAAAATTATATCATCAAATTATGATCATACTTTATTGGACTAAATTAGTCTATTTTTTAATGATTAATATAAGTACAAGGACAAATAATAATAATATTAATATTATTTTGACAAAGTCTAATTTTCATCTCTTATTTTTTTACAGTATTTATTTAACTTTGTTCAAATTTATTTTCGGTCTCCCTTAAATATGAAAATATTTCTCTTTAATTTTGAACTCCTTTGACTTATTAAAATCTTTTTTCTTGAAATATGAAAGAGAAACTAATTTGATCGATGATGTTTAGACATTTAGGGTGAGCACGAGTTGGGTTGGTTTGGGTTTGAGGGAAAGTAGGAACCGAACCGATTAAATTTTAATTGATTTGGGTTGGTTTAGATTTGAGATTTTTAAAAAGTGAATCCGAACCAAACCGAACCAATTAAATCCGATTGGATTGGTTTGGATAATTGGACACCCGATTAAAAATAAAATTTTGAAAAAAAATAGAAAAATGTGAAAAAAATGTTTATATCAATAATAAATGATAATAAAAAATTAATAAAAAGTAAAATATTATTAAATTTATACTTTAATAAATATAATAAATTTTTTTGATAACTATAAATATAATAATTTGAGTTAGAAAGAATAAAATTGTATATATATTATTATCTTTTATTACTTTTTAAATTAATATAAAGCTAATTGAGTAATTGGATTGATTTGGGTACCATGTCATCAAAACCAATATCCGAACCCATTAAGATCGGGTTGGTTCGGATATAATCGGATTGGTTTTGCGCTAACTAAAATTCCAAACGAAGATAGCCTCAGAACTCTTGCCCTTTGTAGTCAAGAGTGAGAAAATTGATTATAAATAGGCTCAAAATGTACATGATTCTAATCATTTCAACATAAAGTCTTAGAAGATTTGTTTATTAATTTTCTCATGCTAGCATATTCAAATAATACAATTGCAATACAAAAAATATACACAAATGTTCACACATTTGAAAACCCCACCAAAATAGGTTACATCAGTTATATGTTAAATTAAAAAATTGCTATTCTATAACCCTGGAGGTAGAAATACCAGTAGCATGTCCTCTTGATGGTGGTAAGATACTCTGCAATTTTTTAATAATTTGGTCAAGCTCCTTCAACTTTTCCTTGTGACCAGCATTCAGTAAATACCTTTCCATCATTGAAAATGAAGCAGCGCTCATATGTCTTCCTCTTTCTAACAATTGTTTGGAGCACTCAAAAGCTTCTTGCACCAAACCCCTTGAGCACAATCCAGTTACTAGAAGATCCAAAGCATGAGAATGAGGACAATGCCCTCTGTCAACCATGTATTTCCATAAACTCAGACCCAAATCAACACGAGAATTTTGGCAGAAATATTTCATTAGTGTCACAACTGTTTTAGTTTTCGGAACAAAATTCCTTTTAGTCATCGTTTGGTAAAGTTCATTCACACCTTCAATCCCCTTTGCCCTCTTCAACCCTAAGAACATTGTGTGATAAGTTACCCCATCAAGCTCAATGTGTTTTTCAACCATCTCATCCATCAAGGAAAGTGCAGATTCAATATCTTTGACTCTTACCAATGTACAAATCAAAGCATTATAGGCACCAGTATCAGCAACCAAATTCCGCGATGGAATCTCGTTGAACAATTGCCATGCCTTTCCTTTGTTTCGAACCAACCCTGCTCCATGAATTAACGTGGTTATAGTCTCGATTGTAGGGACGAAACCCCTCTGCTCCATCTCATCGAAAACCCTCAAAGCATCACCTAAACAAGCTTTTTTGCAGTAAGCATCAATCCTAATGTTATAAGTCACACCATCAGGACTAAAACCCCTCTTAACCATTTCATGATAGAAGAGCTCCACAGAGGTAACATCACCTGATTCCTTGAACCCCAACAGCAAAATGTTCATGGTCTTAGTATTCGCAGAAAACCTCGGCACCATCTCAATAAATACAGATCTGGCCTCCTTCATCTGCCTTTGAGTGCAAAACGCTTTCAGAAGAACATTAAACTCATCAGTTCCAAACACTTTCCCAACAAACACGTCGTGCTCCATCCTCCTAAAAGCTTCAAGGGTATCTTCAAGGGATTGAAATTTGGCAATTTTGGTCAACATAATGCTCATGGACTTGAGTGTGAGGAGTGAAGGATGGGTTCTCCCGATTTCCTTTAACAAGCTCCAAGCTTTCTCAAAATACCTCATCCTAGTAAGAATATGGAGGGTCTTCTCCAAAGAATCAGGACTGAGGGGAGATTGGGAATGGTGGAGGCTGAAGTTAAAGAACTCAAGAGCCTTGAGGCCATTGCAATGTGAAGCAAAGAGGCGACCGAGGACATTTTCAATAAGCGGTGTGGTGATGGTGGAAGGAGGGAGGTGAAGTAGGAGTGTGGGGTGGAGGGGTTGGTCAGGGAAAGGGTGGTCATTGATGATTCTGGTGATCGTATCTGCATCAATTGGGTTTGTCTCCAAAAATGGTTTGGGTTGAGAGCACAATTTGAGTGTGGAACATGGGTATGAGCTTGTCTTATTGAGGAGTATGAGGTTGTCAGCTTCAGTTTTTTGTAAAGATGATTGACACTGAGGTTGATTGCAAAACTTAAGGGTGGAACATAGATACCAAGTTGAGTTCTGAAGAATTCGAGTGGCGAATTTCTTTTGGTTCAGCCTAAGTATTGGGAGCATGTTGTTGTGGTGACACGCCCACCATGTGTTTGATGTTTGAACAACTTGTGACTGATTACAGGTTTGGATTTAGGAGGATTAACACATCTCAAACAATCAATTTTGATCGATTTTTGGTTTGGTTTAGAGATTAGGAAGTTCTTTTCAGAACAAAAATCGAAAGAATCAAAATGGGGTTGGTGTAGTTTTTTGGTTCCCTGCCAATGGCATCACATATTTCAAACAAAAATCACTCTTGATCACAAAGTTACATATAAACAAGAGAACTAAATTTACATGAAGTTTGCAGAGTATGAAACAATTGTATTATTTTGATGTAGAAGGAAAAGAGAGAGAAGCAAATGAGTTACCTTGCGGTGGCTGGTGGCAGGTGCGGAGCGATTTCAATGGCACCACGGCGAAGTGCTTCCTAAACTTTTCAGCCCAGCGTTTGCGGTGGTTTTAGAATAAGAATGCTACCAACAAAAATTTTGTCAACATCAGCGAACAACTTAAAATCTTAAATGGACGGTATATTTCTTTAGATTTCGAATGTTGCGTTAAAAACAAGGCTCTGAAAACCGGACCGGTCATCGAACCGCTGAAGCTATTAGTTCAAGGTTTTGTAGGTTCAATCAGTTCAACCAAAGGTTCAACCGGAATAAACATTTTATAATAAAATAAATATAAATATATTTTTTAAAAATACACACTCAAACATATTCTTTAAAGAAAGTACTGTTCTATTCCATCACATCCTCACCACTTCAACTTAAATCTCAATAATTCATGTATTACTTTTGGATTTCATGTATTCTCATTTCTCAGCTCATTTAATTGTATAAGCTGCAAAAACCAAACCCAACAAAGAAACTCATGATCATAAGCAACTACCCAACAAAAATGCAGTCCATCCTCACTCTAGAGTTCTTTTGGTATTGCAATGAAAACCATTAGAACAAGGAATTTCACACCACAAGGCTCAAGGCAGTAGTTTGCAATTGAAATTCACACCACTTCATACATGAGACACCCAAGAGAGTCCTTGCAGATCCTTAGACACATAAGCAACGCTCAAGTAAATTAGTATGCAACTAAGTAAATGGTTAAACCAGTAAATCCATTAATCCAATAAATCCGATTAAGTAATTGACTAAGTAAAATTATTAATTAATAATAAAAAGGAGCTATAAGCCATTTTCATGAACTAAGATTTTAAAAAAAAAAAAAAAAAAGCAGTGAACAGACTGCACATAAAACAAGTAGTAAGAAGAAGTGAAGAACAAGAAGCTAACATTAGCAATGAGCAATTTAGCAATGATTATTGATTAATGAATCTAAAATTCTGAACTACCACACTAAATAACTAACAAAGGGGGGGGGGAGGGGGGGAACAGAGGAGTAAGCAGCCAAAAAAGCGTGGGTTACCGTGGGTCTGGTCTAGTAAGCAGCCAGCAAAGAATACCGGCTCTCCTTCACGGACAACGACGGAGGACCAGGGAGAAGAAACGACGGCAGGAGACGCCACGCAAAGTACGGACGCCACGAGAGTGAGAAGAACGGACGGTGGCGACTGGACGCGAAGTAGAGGCAAGAGCGGAAGAACGGTTGTGACGGTGAACCGAAGAGATGCAGCGAACGTCGCCGGCGGTGGAGGTAATGAGAGAGGGAAGATGCTAGGGTTCCGTTCTTCTGCAGGTTTGGGGGAGAAGGCTCGACTCTTCATTCTATTTTCTTTTTTTTTTTAAATTTCAGCCACCAAAAGGACGGGTGTAGTCTTGGGACAAAAACCGGCCGGGTCCCGGTTGGTCTGACCGTCCGGTTTCTGACCGGTTCAATAGTCTCTTTGTGGTTTTTATATTTATAATCAACCGACTGGTCCGATCCGATTTTGAGAACATGGTTAAAAATATAAAATTCCTTAATTATTCACCTTTTTTTTATTAGTAAATACTTATACTTTTAAGTTTTGCAACTACAAGAGTATAATTTTATTTTTTAAAAGAGCGTAATTTTATCAATAATTCTATGTAAATAAATGATTTTGGGCTAACCAATTACAACTAAATGATTTATTTCTATGCTAAATAGTAGATTATTTCGGTGTCAAATAGAACTTTATTTAGGTGCACTTTTTATACTATTTGACACCGAAATAATGTTCTATTTAATATAGAAATAAATCACTTGGTTACACTTAATTGGCCAAAATTACTTGTTCGTATTACCCTAAGTTTATTATGTTAAAAATAAAAACACACTTTCTATTATGTTTCATAAAGAAAAGGGTATTCAATTCAATCAAAAGATTTCAGCCTTGACAAAAACAATTTGATGCTTTTTTGAGGAGTAAAATCTCAAATAGTCTGAAAATTACGTTGAAAGACAACGATGTCCTTGATAAAAAAAAAGGTACAACCTGGTCTTTGATAATTATCGCTGTTAGACACATTATCCCATCTTTCAATTATTTTTCTTCGAATATGTCTACGTGGCAAGTTAAAGTGATAATTTATTCATTAAATAACCTTCATAACTCATGGTGGTAGGTAATAGTCGAAGAATTGAAGAAAATTCTCTGCAAAAAAAAATAGGTCCTATAAAATAGGATTTATTGTCTTGAGATTGAGCAAGTTAAGATTAAGTTTTATAAAAACTGATGAGGCAGGTTGGTTTGTAACATAGTGTATCCGTCCAAACTGGACAAAGATAGAAGTGTGAATTTGTCCACGATGGTAAATATCAGGGGTCGGGTTGGGGTATTTTTTTATCAGAGACCTCGTTGTCTATCTAGCAATTTGTCAGGGCCGGGACGGGTATTCACTCCTTTTTTAGTATTTTTTGTAGTTTATATTATAAAAAATAAATTTCTCATTTTTTATTTTTTTTTTCTAGAGTGGACACGACGATCATTCATTAAACAGTTCTCTCTCTCTCTCTCCCTCCACTCGCAACCACCTGATTCCAGATTTCCGAAGGAGTGTTTCTGCTTCTCCTTCAATTCGCTCTCTCGCATCCTCTTCAATTCAGATCCACCCGATCTTCCTCAAACCACAAAATGTACGGATTCGAAGCTATGACCTTCAACATCCACGGCGGTTACCTGGAGGCCATTGTCCGTGGCCACCGCGCCGGTCTCCTCACTACCGCCGACTACAACAACCTCTGCCAATGCGAATCCCTTGACGACATCAAGATGCACCTCTCCGCCACCGAGTACGGCCCTTACCTCCAAAACGGTGCGTTTCGTTTCACCCAATCATACCTCAATTATTATTATTATCATCACAATTATTGGATTTTTATTTTCTAATCTAACCAAATCTAGTACTTTGGTGTCACAAAAACTTGTAATTTGCTTCTTTTCGCCTGTGATGAGTGAAATTTGGGAATATTGGTATTTTTTGTATGAATGATCGAGGAAAATTTAAATTTTAAATTTTTCGTTTATGTGACCTAGTTTTTTCTCTGATATTTTAGGGTGTTGAGTGTAAATCTAATTAGATTCGGTTGCTTTTGTATCAAAACATGGCTTTTGAATTTTTGATAACTTTGTGCTTGCAGCTTGTTTTCTCCCTTGTGTAAGAATCAATTCTGTTCTGAATTTCTGATCTGATCTGCTTGTAATTCATATTGTGGGTTAGAATTATTGGCTTATGCTAACCATTGATGAATTGCTATGTTGCAGAGCCTTCTCCATTGCATACAACTACCATTGTGGAGAAATGCACTCTTAAGCTGGTTGATGATTACAAGCACATGCTGTGCCAAGCCACCGAACCCTTGTCAACCTTTTTAGAATACATCACGTATGTGAACTTCATTTTTTCTGTTTGCCATCTTTTGTAGCCTTGTAGTGATGATATATACCTTAATTGTGGCTGCAAAGGATGAAAATTTTAAGAGCATCTTAATAATACTAAGCCGATTGCTACTGAATGGGATTACTATAATCACACAAATGCCTTTCAAAAAGTTGGATTCAGATTGGAATATGTTCTTGTGGATGAGTTTTGAGCCCTTTTAAGGGAGCCTTGGTGTTATTCTAGGTATACCGGACAAATGATTAAGCTGAAATTATATGCTCTGTTTTTATCCTGCAGATATGGTCACATGATTGACAATGTTGTTTTGATTGTTACTGGCACCTTGCATGAGAGAGATGTTCAAGAACTACTAGAAAAATGCCATCCACTCGGCATGTTTGACAGGTAAGTGATTTCTACTTCATACTGAACTTCTGCAAATTGTAATTTTGATTTTCTTTCTTCTTTGAATTTTGTTTTTTAATTGTTTTCTTTCTGGTGGTTCTCCTCAGCATTGCTACTCTGGCAGTTGCTCAGAATATGCGGGAGCTCTACAGGCTGGTTCTTGTTGACACTCCACTTGCTCCATACTTCTCTGAGTGTATTACATCTGAGGTGAATCATATTACCTGTAAATTTCTTCTACCACGATAAATCATTCTTTGATAAATGAATATATGATTGTAGTGCTATTGCGGGGGGGGGGGGGGGGGGGGGGGGGGGGGGGGGGGGG
>JASCZI010120966.1:73782-94850 GCA_036250425.1 Stylosanthes scabra | reverse complement strand
CATCAAGTTTGTTTGATTGATCAATTAATAACAATAATCCACAAAGAATGTCATGAAAATTGAGAGAAATTGAGACTAAAAACAACCTAAGATGCATACGCATCAATTGTGCATGAATCTTCTGCTCCGTATACTCCACAACAAAACGGTTTAGTGGAAAGGAAAAATCGTACTTTAGTAAATATGGTTAATTCTATGTTATTAAACTCAATGTTTCCTTTTAATTTATGGGGTGATGCATTATTGACAGCATACCATGTCCATAATAGGATACCATCAAGGCATAGAAAAGTTTCTCCTTATGAAATTTGGAAAGGTTAGAAAACCTAATTTGAATTATTTGAAAGTATGGGGGTGTTTAGCCTTTTATCGAGTTCATGATCAAAAGAGAACCAAATTGGGGCCAAGAGCCATGAAAGGGACCTTCATAGGATATGCTCAAAATTCTAAAGTATATAGAATATTAGACTTAGTGTCTAATGTGGTTGTTGAATCAAGGGAGGTAGAATTTATTGAAAATAAATTTATTAATGATTCAACATCTAATTCAGAACTCCCCCAAACTGATACTAATGTTTCAAAAGAAATAAATGATCAAAATAATAAACGTCTAAGTGACAAAGAATTGATCATACCAAGAAAGAGTTTGAGGGTAAGAAAAGAAAAAGACTTAGGTCCTGATTTTATTTCCTCTCAAGCAATCACCTTTTTGGTAAAAGGAACTAGGGATTCTGTAACAAAAAAAATTCGTATTGTGATGAACATAGAAGGTGATCCTCAAAGTTTCAAAGAAGCAATGGCTTCTAGAGATTCTACTTTTTGGAAAGAAGCAATAAATGATGAAATGGACTCAATATTATCAAATAATACTTGGGTCTTGGTTGATTTACCTCCAAGATCAAAGCCTATAGGATGTAAGTGGGTATTTAGAAGAAAATATAACAACGATGGTTCACTACAAACCTTTAAAGCAAGGTTAGTGGGCAAGGGCTTTAGACAAAAATAAAGTCTAGACTATTTTGATACCTACGCTCCTATGGCAAGAATGACTTCTATTAGAACTCTTATAGTGTTAGCATCCATTCATAAACTTCATATACATCAAATGGATGTTAAAACGGCATTTCCAAATGGAGATCTTAATGAAGAAATTTATATGGAACAACTGGAAGGCTATGTACTACCCGGAAATGAAAAGAAAGTTTGTAAATTAGTTAAGTCTTTGTATGGCTTAAAACAAGCGCCTAAACAATGGCATGAGAAGTTTGATTCAGTAGTGTTATCAAATAGCTTCTCACATAATAGTGCGGATAAATGCATTTACTCAAAATTTACTAAGGATTATAGAGTAATCATTTGTCTATATGTTGATGACATGTTAATCATTGGTACAAATTTAGAAGGCATTCGTGCAACAAAGGAGTATCTAACTTCTAAATTCAAGATGAAGGATTTGAATGAAGTTGATACAATACCAGGCATAAAGGTGCATAAGAATGAAAGTGGCTTTACTTTAAGTCAATCTTTTTATATTAAAAAGGTATTGGAAAAGTTTAACCATCTTACGATTAAGGAATCCAATACACCCTATGATCCTAATTTTAAATTAGAAGAAAACATGGGGAGACCTATAGCACAATTAGAATATGCTAGTGCTATTGAAAGTTTAATGTATGCAATGCATTGCACAAGACCTGATATAGCATTTGCTGTGTGCAAATTATCAAGGTTTACAGGAAATCCTAGTAACTAACATTGGAAAGCTATAACAAGAGTTCTTGGTTATCTCAAGAAAACCATAAATTTGGGATTACATTATAGTGATTATCCCGTAGTATTAGGTTATTCCGACGCAAGTTGGATTACAAATCTTATTAATAATAAATCCATCTCAAGTTGGATTTTCACCATAGGTGGTAGGGCAATAAGTTGGGCCTCAAAGAAACAAATATGTATTTCACATTCTAATATGGAGGCTGAGTTTGTAGCTTTATCAGCCGTAGGTAAAGAAGCGGAATGACTTAGGAATTTGTTATATGATTTAAAGTTGTGGCCACAACAAACGACAACCATTTTAATCTTCTGTGATAGTGAATCAACCATGTCTCGAGCATATAATAAGGTTTATAATGGAAAGTCTAGATACATTAGTTTGAGACATGAGTTTGTGAGGCAACTAATAGAGGATGGTGTAATTACCATTACTTATGTAAGGTCTCAAGGAAATTTAGCAGATCCTTTGACTAAAGGTTTGTCAAGGGATAAAGTTAAAGAAACTACTGCTAAAATGGGATTAAAACCTATTGTTGTTAAATTATGGGAACCCAACCTCATTCTAGTAGACCACTAGTTTCGAGGTTTAATGGGTAATAACAAGTTATTTAACAACTGGAGTACTAAGGTATAGGATTTAGTGCTATATAAATTAATTAGGAGGGTGAGTTAAAACTCTTAATGGATTGATAATATTATTTATCAAATGATTCCACCTATATGAATATAGGAGTGGTGCTGCTCCGATAGAGAATTTTAGAGGTTTTATTCTCGTAAATATTCATGAAACCAGGATGAGCACAATGCCATATGAGTGATGTGTGTGATTTTCGATACTAGCATATGGAGTATAGGTTTAATCGATTAGACACATTACTTTGTTAGCACCTTTAAAATTTACACTAAAATAATATTTAATCTTAGTGGCACATTCTTTATGCATATACTTGTATAATATTTAAATCTTGTAAATAGTGAAGGATTAAAGGATATTTAAAATATTAAATATTTAATATTAATATTGATAATTGTTGTTGACAACCAACGGTAAGTAACCGTTGTTGTCTTGTTGAATCAAAACGGCAAAACAGCTAAACGACTATAATTGAAACGTTGCAACTTTTGATAACAATCACAATGTTTTGAAGAATTGTGATTGTTTGACTAATGCATTGCACCGTTGTAATATTTGAAGGACTACATCCTTTGGTATACTCATTAACTACCATTGAGAATGTAATGAAAAGTCACAAATTTCAATTAGTGTACGTGACTTATGATGATATGTGCTGTTTGCCTATTATGTGAATGTATCTATACATCCCTTACTTATTCATGCACTGTGTGCTAATATAATAACTAAGTGTGCTACTAAATTTACTTGTTCAAGAGAGTGAAATTTCTTATTATTGCTAAATAAGAAATTATAGGTTTCATTGTATCCTGGGAGAATATTGTCATTAACCCTATAGCAACTAAGTGTGGGGACAAATATCTCTCTAAAGATAGCGATCCGATCGTGCCTTGAAACCTAATTGATTTTTATTATTACCATCTTTTATACACAAAATACCCAACAAAATTATTTAATATTATCATCTTCTATTACCATATGTGTCTATCTCCATATACGCACGTCCCCCAATATCCCTTTGTCTCTTAGTCGGGACCTTCCGCCCAACCCCCTATGTATGCTGGTGTATGTCCCTCCCAATTGATATGTCTCCATATATGTGTCGCTCCATGCGTATAGGGAGAACAATTAATATTAAATATGAATTTTTTATTTTGATATAAAACTTATTAAATAATTTTTATTGAACATTAAACAATAATTTTATGTGAACAAGTGGTTTTGGCCAATCAAGTGCGACCAAGTAATTTATTTCTATACTAAATAGAGGACTATTATGATGTCAAATAAAACTTTATTTATGTGTAATTTTTTATACTATTTGACACCGAAATAATATTCTATTTAGCATAGAAATAAATCACTTGGTTGCACTTGGTTGAACAAAACCACTTGTTCAAATAGCATTACCCATTATTGAAATTAATAAAAAAAAATAATATTCTTAATTATTATATAATTCATCCTACAATATGTGATTATATAACAATTTTCTATTATATATATAAATTATTTTTTCGGCCCGCCTTCCTGAAATTTTTGGATCCGCGCCTGCCTGTCCACGTGTCGATGCATAACCTTGGAGACTACAGTATAAAAGACAAGTTAATGATTAATTTGATTTTGACCTAAAACCTGGAAGGTTGTGAAAAGCACTTGTTCAAAGTTATTATTGTGATTAGTATGTTGGTTTTTTTAAAAATAAATTAAATAAATAATAAATTTACTCATTTAGACACGGAATTAAATACATTTTTAAGTCCTCGTTAGATAACACGGGCTTGGATTGCCCAATTTGAGTATTTCAGGTATCACTGTTATGGCAAGCCCGTGTTATGCTCAGACTTTTGGAATCATACATAACACGAGGCTGACTTTTGCGTGGTATGGATAACGCAGCTTTGTAGCCCGTGTTACGTAACACGTTATGAGCAGCCCTGTTATAGATAACACACCTGCATAGCCTATGTTAACTATAATATATTTTAATTCACAATATTTACATTTTAAATAAGTTATATATCTATTTTCATGTGTATATGTATGATAAAGTAGATTGTGTTAAATAATATTTTTTTATGATTCCAAAACTTATATATATATAGGCAGAGTCTCTGGTGAAATGAAAATCGTGGCTTATGGTGGCATGAGAATGATGAGCCAGTAGGAGTGAAACGTGTGGCAAGGGCATGTGTTGAATCAAAGATGTTTGGGGAAGCGTAACTGCGTAAATAAGCTGAAACATGATTAGTTGTGAAATGTGACGCTAGTGTAAGAAGGGTAATGAAAATTTATTGAATGAACCAAGGATAATGGACGGTCAAGGACACTGGGTTAGGCTTTGTACGTGGATTAATAATAGGAGGCTATGAATGTGGGCCTTTCAAAAAATGGAATAGGAAGAAGGACAAAATTAATTTTGAACCCAATATATTTATAATCATGTATACATGAATATGTATTATAAAAAAATGATAACTTATATTTTTTGACGATCACTATATATTTTATATGTCATGTATTTTTTTATTTTTGGATTTTTCTATCAATTAAATATATTTCGCATGCAAATTAGAGTTAAAAAAATAACATAAATTGTAAATAATATTTGTAAATTTTTATAATAATTTTACTACGGGTTGATGCAATGAATCGGGCTACGTTTGAATATTTTGGTGATGTTGTGTCATTTGACACAACTTACACAACTTACAATAAAAACAGGTATTTAGATTTTCTGTTCGTTGTTTTACACAATTCTGTTCGTTTGTTTTTTAAAACCAGCTCATTTTGCATTTAAAACCTGTTCGTTATTCATGATAAACAGGTGTGATTTGTCTTTTGCTTCTTTTGTTAGTGTGAATCATCATGGGTATTCTATACTCCTTGGATGTGCTTTGATGAAGAATGAGGACACTGATTTGTTCATTTGGTTATTTGAGTGTTGGCTTCGTTGTATGGGAGGAGAGGCACCCAAAGGGATTATTACCGATCAATGTCCATCAATGCCAAGCGCCATTCGTACCTTGTATGTCGATGACTATTCATAGGTGGTGTATTTGGCACATTATGAAGAATATCCCTCAAAAACTAAATGGATTCAAGGGACATGTGGATATCGAAAAAGAAATGAGTTGGATTGTATGGTCCTTTGTATCTACGGATGTGTTTGAGAGAAATTGGAATGAGTTTATCATGAAGTATGGTTTAGAAGGGAATAAATGGCTTAAAGGTAACTTTTATCTTTGTCAATAATTCTGTTCGATATTACTTTAGTTTTCTGTTCGATACTACTCTATAAATCTGTTCGATACTGCTTTATAAATCTGTTCGGTGATTATGTTTGTTGCTTTTGTTTTTAAATCAGATCTTTTGAGGATATTTTTCTATGGGTTCCAGTATTCCTTGATATACACTTTTGTGTTGGAATGAGAAGCACACAAAGGAAGAGCTCTTTGCTTCAACTTGCGAAACAATATGACAGTTGTCTTCGAAGTAAAGAACAAAAGGAAAGGGAAGCTGATGCTACGAATTTTAACACTGTTATAGAATGTGCAACAAAGTCTTCAATTGAAGCTCAATTTTAGGATGCGTATACTCATGCAAAGTTCAAGGAAGTACAACTACAATTTAGAGAGAAGATTAATTGTACAGCGACAGAGACTAATCGTGTTTTAGGAGTTGTTGCCTATGAAGTTTCAGAGCATGTCTCTAAGAGTGTGAAAAACAGGTTCTGTTCTAAAACCCTCTCTGAATATTTTTATATTTTTCTGTTCGTTATGATAGTAATTTTCTGTTCTTACTATTTGAATTACATGTTTATCAGTTTTGTAGTAACATATGATCCATTTTCACTTCGAGTGGACTGTGATTGCTTACTATTTGAATCAAGAGGCATATTATACCGTCACTCTCTATTGGTGTTGAGTCGTGAGCAAGTAGATGAAGTCTCACCTACATATATTTTGGAACGTTGGAGCAAGAAGGTGAAGAGGAAGCATACGGACATTAAATGTAGCTTTGATGAACCAATGTTGGATCCAAGAAGAAAGATATTTGATGGCTTCCTGTTTCGTTCATATGGTATGTGTGAATTTGGATCAGAAAGTTTGGGGTTGACTGCTATTTTGCATCGTGCTTTTGACAATGCATTGGTTGAGATGCAAAGATTTAAAGCCGAAGAGAAAGAGAAAGAGAAAGAGAAAGAAGGGAAAACTGTGATAACTCATGAAGATGTTTCTTTGAATGAGATGAATGAATTGCGAAGTCCGATACGTGTTAGAGCAAGAGGACGTCCTAAGAAAAGGTTGGGCTCAAATATGGAAAAACAGATTGCAAATGCGTCTAATAAAAAGAAACATAAAGTTTTATCCGAGGTTAATGTTGCAGATGAAAATTGAAGACTGTCCAATAGTCAGAATTATCTGTTCGTTTGAGGAGAACATTTCTGTTCAGAAGAGAAGTAATTTTTTGTTTGGTAGAGAAGATATTATTTGTTCAATTCTTTATTGATATTGTTCAATTCTTTCAAGAGAATATGTAAATCCATTTGCTAATGATGATTGTGTAGCACAAACAGGTTTGTATAGCAAACAGAAACATATAAGAATTAGAATTGAAAGAAATATATGAATAGGTTTTCAATGAACAGTGAACAGTTTTTCTAAATCATTATGGTTTTCAATGATCAACGAACAGATTTCGTTTGACATACACGAACAGGTTTTTTAAATCATATTAAGGAATAATCCAATTCTTTTTCTGAAGATCAAATTCTTGTCAAACTGAAGACTCTTGAACATATAAGAACCAAAGTTTGTAAAAACAGTTTCAAAAATATCTTTGATTTTGTTTCATGAGATATTTTCAACAAGAGAATATCTAGATCAAATTCCTAATTATAATTGTCTAACGCGAACAGGTCTTTAAAACTAAGAAGAACTAGTTTTTGAATCTAAGATAAACATATAAAAACCAGAATTTGTAGAAACAATTTCAACAAAACTTCCTTAATGTCATGATAAACTATCTAGATGTCTGTGTATGTGGTCTTAAGATCGCCTGTTGAGACTTGAACATAGGGGCTTTGTAATGCAGCCGATGGTTTGTGAATTATAGTTTCTTCTGCTGCCTTTATTGACTCATCTCGGAGAAGGTTTTCTTCACTCAAAAGTATGCGCGTTATGTATTCTTCCCTGAATTTTTGCAGCTCCTCCTACAATTTAAAGAATATAATTAGCATGCATGGAAAATTAAGATTAAATAAGTGTAAAGAGATGAACTTACTGTTGTCCAAGCTACAATGGGATACGGTTTCTTTTCAACAAGCTTTTTGGGATCTATGAGATCCATGTATCTCATAACATATATACCACAATAAAAACTGCAGGAAAAGAATAAAAAATTACACGAACAGGTTTTAAATTAACAAAGAACAGATTTTTTAAAGCAATTTTGGGCACAAAAGTGAGAAATAAAAAATTTAAAGAGATGAATAGATTTATAAAAGCACGACGAACAGATTTTTGAACTACAAGGAACAGGTTTTTGTTCATACTCATTTGGTTGTTTAGGAAGTTCCACACATCTTATGAAAAGAGAGATTGATGGTTGTTTAGTCCTTGAATCTCTTGAAAGGAGTGAAGATGCTCCCGCATTGACCATAATTTGATCTATTATGTTACTCTGTAATGTATAAAGTTCAATTAACATATGTTACAATTATAACATGAATAATACAATGTTTAATACTTTATGCTTTTAACTTACGCCAAATTTATGCATCTTTGTTCTATCTGAGCTTGGTGATATTGGATTTTTGGAATCCAGCACAAAGAATTTTCTCCTTTTGACATCCAAAAAGTACATCCACCAATGACCAGAATATAAAATAGGTGCAAATATCTGCATTTATCAAGAATAAAGTAGTTAGATCAACAAACTGGACTTACTCAACTAAGCACAAATAGGTTTTTTAGTAATCACGAACAGGTTTTTGAACGAATATGATTTTTTAACATAATAAGGAATTGAATCTTACATAAGGATGTGTTTGTAATTTTTGTATGTCAATTAGTTTCAGATGATCATCACAACCAACCAAGCTGTGGATTAAGTGTGGTCTTTGAATATCAGGATTAATATAATCTGAATTGTGTTTCCTGAACATTGCAGTCTGAAAATATAATAAAGAAGCAAAAAGAAATAGTTAAGACTTGAACAGGTTTTTATAATCATAGAATTAGGAATATATAATGTAGTTTGAAATCATCAACAAATATACCAGTAAATCTGGTGGGAGGCAGTAAATATCATTTTGAAATCTTGCACTCGGCTCTCTGTTCAGTAGAATCGTCATAATAGTGATCACTTGTGTAAACCAAGAGTGATAAAAGAATGAGCAATAAAAAATACAAATGAACAAGTTTTAGCACTACAACGAACAAGTTTTCATACTTGCTGATATATCAATTTCTTTTTTTTTCCCCTTATTGATCTGATTTAGTACCTCACACATTCATAAAATAAGTCCCCCCTCAACTTGAATAACTTTGTGTATTTATTGTCTTTCTTCTTCGTCAACGCCCATATGACGGCATCTTTCTTTTAGATCCTTTGTGATTTCGCGTTGCCTTGTTTCTTGTCTTTCAGTGACAAGGACTGCAGGTGTTTCAGGGCTTTGGTCTTCAGGGAATTGATCAAGATCATACAACTCCACATTTGCTTGCTTCTCGACATGTTCTTTTTGTGTTTGCTTATCTATGCCAAGGTCAAATGATGGCCCATCGAAATCATCACTTTCTTTTTGGGGAGGTTTTTCCCTGCATGAAGAGAATAGAGGTTCATAAAAACGATGAATAGGTTTTAATAAAGAAGGACGAACAGATTTTTATAACTTCATTGAACATGTTTTAAAAAAAGGACGAACATGTTTTTAAACTTACAACTTATTGGTATCAGATGATTCTTTATCCTCCTTTGAACTTCCAATTCTAGCTTCAACCTCTTCAGAAGGTTTATTTTCAGCTTCATTCTTTTTCGAAGCTTAAATTCTAGCTTCAGCCTCTTCGCAAGCTTCAATTTCAGCTTCAATTATAGTTTCATCCTTGTTCGAATCTTCAATTCTAGCTTCAATTATACGTTCAACCACCTTGAAAGCTTCCTTCACAGCATTAGATCAGGTTCAGGTTCAGGAATATGAGCTTGAGCTTCCTTGCAAGCTTGTATTTGAGTTTCAATCTCAATCTCAACTACATCTTCAATAATAACTTCAGGGATTGGAGGTTCAGTAACAGGTTCAGGGATTTTTAATTAATTTTAAAAGATTAATTATTATAATTTTTAGGAATACATTATTTACTATTTCAATTTATTACTTAATTAATATTCATCATTTTAATATTTTCATTATATTATGTTCAACTGTTTTTCTACTATTTTTAAATAATTAATTTTAAATTTTTTAGAAATATATTAGTCATATTTTAATTTGTTATATGAATAATATTCATCAATTTAAAATTGTCATTAAATTATAATCATAAAAAGTAAAGAGAAATAATATCACCATACTTTAGCCGTTTTTCTAGGATTTTTGAAAATAATTTTTAATTTTTTTTAATAATTGTTAATAAAGAATAGTACTAATCATTAATAATAAAATATTTATTAATTATTTAACATTTAGAAGGTATAGAATAAATAAATTTCAATTAAATAAGATGGAATAAAATAATTATATTATGATATAATGACATCATATAAGTGAAATTTTACTGTTGTGCTATAAATTAATAAAATAAGTAAGATTTGAAACTGTTTTACCATTCTTGCACGGGTCTTTGGAATCGTGGCAGAACCCACAGTGTGCAAGCAGTCACCCTTCGAGGAAGCCCGGTTTGCCTGGTTGACCGCCTAGCGCTTCAGGAAACCTTCGTTAGTCTCAAACCTGACGAGCAGCTGCTTCCTGAGCGTCTCACCAAGCCACATCAGTCAGGATAGAAAACCTCCTCGGAATGTAGCAGCTGCTTCCTGACGAGCAGCTGCTAGTAGCGCCTCCCTGCCCGGTAGTTGTAGGCCTTCTCGATATGCTTTTGATGTTCTTTGGGCCATGTAAACTTCTCATGCGAGTTAAAACAAACTAGTAAATTAAAACACAGAAAAATATTACTTATGAAGAAACTAAACGCAATGAGAGGTAAGTAGTGTTGTTACCGCCCATTTCTCGAACCAGCATTTCTTCACATCAGTCGGAACCTCAGAGTAAATTATCCACAGCTGGTTGAGCATAAGCTCAATCACGTTTGAAATCTCTTGCGTGCAGGCGCTATTATCCGGTAAAAAATTGAAAATAAATCAATTCAGTGCAGTGATAACTTAGATAAAAATAACATGTATATTTGAATAAAAATAGTTCAGCAGTTATGGAATGGAATTTTTTTTAATTAAATAAAAAAATATCGTATTTACCATTATAGGCACGCTCACAGAAATTTACATTTTTAGGCGTCCATTACATATCTCGGGCTTGTAGAACCTGAGATACACAAAAAATCAAATTTCCCACCAATTTCGAGCTTTGAGAGCCCAAGATGCTAGCAAAACAACATTTGCCTCATGAAAATGAAATTGAAGACCATGCACTGTGCATTGAAGGAGATCCTTTCCTTTCTTTTCTTTCTTAATTATTATTATTATTATTATTATTATTATTATTATTATTATTATTTCTTAAATGATTTGAAAGAAGTCACTATTACCAATGTGTCATATTTGATATTTATCAAGTTCATTTGTTGTTGCAATGACAAGTCTATTCTTTAATTAAATAAGTTTTCAATTTTCAATAAAAATATACACATATAAAGCATTTTAATATAAAATTGTAATGATTCAATCATTTATTTGTTGAAAAACCTGTTAAAAATGATTTAACATATATTATGCATTAATTTATTCATTTTTGTCAAAAAAAATGCATTAATTTATTTTAATATTAAACTAGCTATATTATGTTAAAAGAATTATATTATACAAGAGGAAAAATATATTATTTATGTAATATTGATTACTTTTATAATAATAAAGGATAACTATCAAATTAATTTTTTTTTAAAAATTTCATATTTTAACTTTAGCACTTATTAATATTTTTCATTAACAATAATTAAAGAAAACAATGTTTTATCAACTCTTTTATTTTTCTTTTAATACTCATACAAATTAAATAATTATATATATATATATTTATTTATTTATTTATACAAAAGTTAAAATTTTATTTTATTAAGATCTTGTCATTGCAACCATAAATAAACTTGTCACATATCAAATATGAGTGCATGACAGATGGTTAGTCAAAAAAAATGACACATGGTTGCTGATGGCTTCTTTTAAATGAGTTAAGAAGTAATAATAATAATAATTAGGAAAGAAAATAAAATGAATGTCTCACTCAATGCACTGTTTGCTCCAATTTTCCATAACGCAAAAGGTGTTTTGCTAGCATCTCGGGCTCTCAAAGTCCGAAATTGGTGGGAAATTTAATTTTTTGTGTATCTCGGGTTCTGCAAGCCTGAGATATGTATTTAATGTATTTTGGGTTTGCAGAGCCTGAGATATGTAATGGACGCCTAAAAATGTAAATTTCTGTGAGCGTGCCTATAATGGTAAATACGATATTTTTTATTTATTTTTAAAAAATCCTTATGGAATGTATATATACTCATTCTGGAAATCCCAAGTAATGGGAATCTTTCGACTTGCGCAGTGGGGGGATCCGGCTGCGACGTGTGGGAAGAATCTGCGTTGACTTGTGGCAATAGAACAACTTGCTGGGAATCAGCCGGGGTAGGCTCCGGCGACAGAGCAGCTGGTGGGACAACTATGATGATCCTCTTCCAGCCATGTGGACTTACAACGAACACATAAAGATTCAATTCAAATAAGATACAATGATTTAAACCTAATTAAGACAATGACTGATGATAAATATTTAAGACAACGAATAATGATAATACCAAATAAATATTTAAAACAATTAAATACTTATAATACATACATAATTAGGTGTAATATCTATACTTAATTTTTAAGTTTTTACCCTAATCCGAGTCAGAAACCATTGGTAACCCTAAACCCGAACTAACTTCGTCGTCTATGAAGTCTTCTTCTTCTTCTGCTCCCCTTCCACCTCTTGACCCGCTTCTGAGGCTTCTTCTTCATCATCGCCAACAATCCAGTTATTCATTTGTTTTAGATTATGTTGCCATCAGCAAGAGTGTTCTTAAGTTTGTCTGACGAACTAGTTTTAGGAACCAGGTTGGCTGGGTTTGTAGCAACAACTTGGAAAGGCTCTGAACCTTCCGTTAAGTCACTTTATAGCTGTCCCCATGGTTTGGTTTTAACAACAACTATCCAGTCGGACTTGCAACCACCCGGATAAGGCAAATAATAAATGTGTCGTGCATTTTGTGAAAGAATAAAGGGATCGTAATGTCAATACTTTCTGCTAGTATTTACTTCAGTGATGTTGTAATCCTTGTAATTACGGATTCCTTGCCTACTTGGATCATACCATTCACAATTAAACAGTTAAACATACACACCTTGTAGGTTCTGTGGCAAAAAAACTCGACATAAAAGATATTTTGTAACGCACCGTACCAATCACTCTCACCACTTCCTGAATCTCCTCTTACACAAACCCTAGTGTTGTTTTTTTTTTTCAACTGACCCAGATAAGGAATAGAATCTATACCCATTTACGACGATCATTGGAAAAGATGTTGCTCTATTCAAAGAGACCCAACTAAGAACAACTAGTTCATTTTCTGTTTTGTCATAAAGATTCACTTGGACATATTCCCTAAACCATGGTATGAAATTTGATATGGAGGCACCTGGATTTGATTCTTGGAACAACCTAAAAATCAAACAAGAGGTGTATGTAATGTGATTCAAGTTTGACATGTGAGTAATTAAATAAGAAATACAAATTTTGCTTACTAAAGGTATGGGGAAATCTGTTCACAATTTAGCAACACGTCCAAATGAGCAGCAGCTTTTTTCATATCTTCCAACCAATACTCACATCCATCACCCGAGGGCATCCATTCTTCAATGAATATCAGAAATGTGGCTCCACATCAAGATGGCTCTTCCATATCGACGTTCCTACCCAGTCTAGTTCTCTGTGTCTGTACATGAGGTTCGAAGTAAAAGGTACAAAATGACGAAGTTTCGTTAGACAAGAATGCCTCACATATCGAACCTTTTATCCGAGCTTTGTTCTTAACCGTTCGCTTGGGTAATCTACTTAGCCTCTTAAACGGATACATCCACCTAAACTGAACCGGTTCAGAAACCCTAGCTTCGTACGGAAGTTCCATCACATCGAAAGAAAAATTCGCTCAAGTTTACAAATAATCATTTAAATGTTCTTTTCCAATACCAGCAAGTCTTCAATCCGCAACTCCCTTGCACATAACCCTCTAAAGAACTCATTGATCTCTGCTAGGGGTTTCCATATGTAACGGAGCTCGGGATGAGGCTTGTCGTTCAAAGCCTTTTCCCTCGCTCTATCACCGTTTAAAAAGAAGGTGTCACAGGGGTGTAACCAAGTTAAAATACCGAGTACGAGACTCGGGTCGTTCTCCCTAGGACGCAGAAACAAGAGGTTTATTTTTTATTGGGGTTGGTTGCAGTTGATTTGAGAACAGAGTGCAATGAAAACAGATTAAAGACAATAATGATAAAAGAGTGCCCGACCATGGATTGAAATACTGTGCGTCCCTATGGATTGTCAATCTCAGGTTGGATGAACTGTCACTTAGAAGGAACAAACCACCACAGGGTGGACGAATTAATCCTTGTTCGCTTGTCCTTGGCATACACAATAGTGAGGATACTGATCTCACGATGGACTCGAGTAAACCCCGCGTTACTGGGATAAACTCACCAGCGGTGCAAACATGGCGGGAGTCTGCAGACAACACTTGAGGTTGTAAGAACTCATGTGAATCATGTTGTCACTAGGAAACACACTCATGCCTTTACTCACCAAATTGAGTCCGTGTCGCAAGGTCCTCACCCTTGTTGGCAGGGGCATACAAACAGCAGTAACGGACTTAACACTGTTCCTCCCCATCCGTCCTATAGGGATCGATAGCTAAGGTCATTCGCACATTTTAACCCACAGCCGAGACACTATGGGAACTACTCGCTACTGACAGAAATCATAATTGCGGAAAATAAAACGAGCAACATAACGATAGGATATAATTGTAAAATTGCAGAAATTAAACGGACAGAGTAACGGCAGTAAAATGATTGAAATCGAAGTTGAAATTCGGCAGAGTAACAGTAAAGTAAATTGATTAACACTGAAATCCGGCAGAGTAAACAGACAATAACAAAAGCGATAAATGTTTGGCTAGTAAAAAGAGACAAAAACCTAAAATGGAACCCTAAAACTAAGCTAGAAATGAAAAATGGGCTCTCTAGAAATGAGGAATGGCTCTTCTATTTATAGATGCTGGAATTGACCTATGCGTACACACAGAAGCTTCTAATGCGTACGCACGGCTTCACTTGTGACGCATAGGCTCCAACTTTGGCCTTCTAGGTTTTGTTGCGATCTTTTCGTTCCTTCCGCTCTTTTCAGCTACTTCCGCTTCGAACTCCGCTTGTTAAGTCCTGAAATACATGAGCGCACACATCAAGACATCGTGCGGAACGGGAAACGATTTAAAACATAACAAGTATTGGCTGAAATAGTAGATAATTACATTTACAGCCCTAAGGAACGACTAAATCCAACCAAGCCTATTTTACTAGTATTTAAGTGGTGAGAGGTCAATAATTAGTCAATTAATGAAATGAAATAACCCATCGAAATGAGGTCTATCAATATGTTTGTGGGAAGTTCTCTAAAGGCGATAGGAACCAAGGACTCCATGAACACATGACAATCGTGTCTCTTGAGTCCATCTAGCTTACCATGGCCAACATTTTCGCATCTCCCTAAATTAGAGGCATACCCATCAAAAAATCTCAGTCCTTGAACCCATCGACACACATTATGTCTCCGTTCGCAACTTAGTGTGAAAGCTACCTTGAGCTTAACAAATTGTCCATTGTCTAAACTCCTTAAGTTCAATTATGGCCTCATGCACAGTTCCTCTAAGTCCAACCTCGCATTATCGTTAACCTTTGTTTGATCATCATCCATCAATGTGTGCATTATGTTATCGAATACATTCTTCTCTATATACATCACATCAAGATAATGTCAAACCAAATTGTCCTTCCAATACGGTAACTCCCAAAATATACTCTGTTTGGTCCAATTGTGGTTTGTGCCATATCCAGGAGTTTTGAATCCAGCACCATTATCAACAACTCTCGGTATCCCACTCTCATGTTGCCAAACCTCTAATCCACTCAACCTAATCAAAGCCTCTTCTTGCTCGGTTTTGTTCTTCCTAAATGAGTCCTTATTTCTACAAAACTGATAGTTCTCTTCGAGAAATCTACGATGACAATCAAACTATGAAATTTTGCCCCCATTTTCCAATCAGAATGACTTCGTGTCTTCCATGCAAATGGTACATGCCATCCTTCTCTGAGTGGACCAACCAGATAACATCCCATAAGGATGAAAGTCATTGATGGTCCATATCAGAGTAGCATGCATTTGGAAGTTCCTCCTACTTGATATGTCATACGTTTGAACTTCGTTTCACCACAATTATAACAATTCATCTACTAGAGGCTGTAAGAACACCTCAATCTTAGCCTACAGGTTACTTGGTCCAAGAATGACGCAGGTTAGAAACATGTAAGGTTCTTTCATGCACATATCAGGAGGTATCTTGTACGGGGTGACCACTACAGGCCAACACGAGTACGTATTCCCAATGTTAGAGTTTGGTGAAAATCCATCAGAACACAAGGCCAGTCTAACATTCCTAAGTTCACTAGCGAAGTTGGGGTGGATTGTATCAAAATGTTTCCAAACCTCTCCGTGGGATGGGTTGGTCATCACACCGTCTTCTTTCCTATTACTAAAGTAACACGTCATATGCGGAGCTGAACTCATGGAAGCATATAACCTCTTAAGTCTAGGGATGAGGGGGAGGTAGTGCATCCTCTTGAATGGAACTTTCTTAAGAGGTCTTTGTTTTTCTATCCTAACTTTTTTCGGTCGATACCTACCAGGAGCCTCACAAAACTTACAAGCATTGAGTTCCTCATTATCCTTGTAGT
The DNA here is from genome assembly GCA_036250425.1 of Stylosanthes scabra. Classification (NCBI taxonomy): domain Eukaryota; kingdom Viridiplantae; phylum Streptophyta; class Magnoliopsida; order Fabales; family Fabaceae; genus Stylosanthes; species Stylosanthes scabra. The sequence continues at coordinate 78,175 of JASCZI010120966.1, read as the reverse complement.
ATAACATATAATCATTCGTCCAACAATAAATCTTCACTGAACTTAGGCCTAATTTGGAAACTAACTTCTTTGCATCATAGTGTCTACAGGGATGGTTGATGGTTCCAGGCATTAGTTTACTCCAATAAGAGGCAAATATTTTTAATCTACCAAATAATTGTAATGCTAAGCCAACTACCAAGAATTAAAACAAAACCATTTTTTTAATTATGTAAAACAAAACCAATTTCTAAATTCTGTAAAACAAAACCATCTTTTTTTGAAAACCCTAAACCCTAACCTTTTAATTTTGTAGCAAGGTGGTGGCTCCAGATAGCTGCAGCGATGGTGCCTCCAGCAAGAAGAAGTAGCAGGCATCAACAACCTACGGAGAGAGAAATAGTGTCAATAATGGAGATCCAAAGAGAGAGAGACAGGATGAGAGATGGGTTAAGAGCATACCTAGTAATGGGTTCCAGCGACGTCAACAGTGGGGTGGGGTTTCGTAGCCTGCAGTTGCGGTTTATGGTGGTTGAGTGGTCAGTGAGTGGTTGTTTTGGGTATTGGGTTGTGGTGGGTGTTTGGGGTGTTAGGGTTTGCAAAAGGAAGCTTTCTTCGAAAGAGTAAGGGGGCGTCGTCGACGATGGTATATGTTTGAGTTTCTGTCGGCAACATCCGACGGAAAATGATTCGTCATTTAAGAACAATAATGCTACACATCCAATCATTTACCCCAACCAAGTCCAACAAAGTGATTTTTCCCCACTTTCACACACTGCACGCGCTTTCACTCTCCCAAAATTAAAAAAACATGCGTTCACTATGACAGCAGCTTCTTCTTCTCCTTCTTCTTCTTCTTCTCTGTTATTGCAGCCACCACCGTCGTCGTTACTGCAGCCGTCACTGTCGTCGTTGCAGCCATCATCATCATTGTCATCTCTGCTTCTTCCTCTTCATCGTCTTCGTCGTCGTCGTCGTCATCATCATCATCATCATCATCATCTTCTTCTTCTTCTTCTTCTTCTTCTTCTTCTTCTTCTTCTTCTTCTTCTTCTCGTCCTGCTGTTCTTCTTCTTCTTCTTCTCGTCCTGCTGTTGCTGCTCTTCCTCCACCTCATGCCGCTCCTCCTCCCCTCCTCCTCCTCCTCCTCTTTCTTTCTCTTCATCTGGTTGCCACTGTCATGATCGTCGTTGTCGTCATCGTCGTCGCTGCCGTCGTTGTCGCTGTCATCGTGGTCATCGTCATCGTTGTTGTCATCATCGTTCTCGTCTACTTCTTGACGTGTTGAAGAGAACAAAAAAAAACGCAGTAACAAATGCGGGAAAGTACGCGTGTGGGAAAGGAGCTTGGTTGGACTTGGTTGGCAAAATTACTTGGTTGTGTATAATTATTGATTTAAGAAAACGATGCGTTTAGGGGCTTCGAATTTTCCGCCGGATATTTCGTCGCCCCATCTGACAGAAAGCCTCGCACCACCAAAAAATGATTTCCCACCAAAAGTTTTTGTCGGATTTTCCCTGGTTTTGCAAATCCAACGCAAAACTTGTCGTCTAAACCTCATCTCATAATGTCCAACAGAAAACCTGATGGTGTTCCGATAGTTTCTTATAGTGTATGGTGGCGATGGAGACCAGAAACTCAGTGGTGGTAATGGTGACTGAAGTTTGTTGCTTTCGCTTTGGCAGGATAATCAATTTTATTTTTTTGGAAGATTTATTTTATTTGTTTGGATGATATGCTTTTAATTTTAGATGATCAGTTTTATTTTCCTAGATGATGAATTTTTGAATAATTAGTTTTGTTTTTATAAATGATCTATTTTTCAATTAGTGTTGAAGTAAGAATAATATATCTTATAATCCTATGGTTCCTATGTATTAACCTTGTATGATACCAAAATGTAACACTAACCAAAAATCAATATATATATTTTTTTACAATTAATTAAAACGAGTACTCTAATAAAATAACTAAAATAAAATATTTTCTCGAAAGGTTAAAGCTATTCCATCCTTATCTTCTTATCTAACTTCTGCATGCTTTCTAGTTTCGTACTCAGTACTCAGTTGCATCTCCACCAAGCTTACCGGAGATAATATAGAAAAATATGGTGAGAATAAAGTTCTTAGTATGCATGTTTAAAAACTTCTATAATATTCCCATCCCATTTCGAAGTTTTTTAAAAAGAGATAAAGATATGCTATATGATTCATAAACTTTAAAATAAATAATAAATAATCAAGAAACATATTCATATAACATGCCAAGTCTATGGAAGAGCCTTGTCCCGCCAAAAGTAAAGCTTCTAACTTGGTTTGTTATCTTGGAGAAGCTGAATACAAGAGAAAAACTTGCGACATGTGGAATCATTGAACCACTCATGGCTGATTGTGTTTTATGTGGGAATTCAAAAGAAACAGTTTATCACCTCTTTTTCTCTTGTTCTTTTGCTTGGTCCCTGTTTTGTATTGAAAGGGTGGAACTTATGATGGGTTTGGCCTGGTATCACACGAGATTGTTTTGATTCATGGTTGTCATTTGTGATGCTCCATGAACAAAAAGAAGAAAGCAGAATGGGCAATATGGTTCTTCGCGGTGATCTGTGTGATTTGGGGAGTAAGGAACAATAACATATTTAAAGAATCCATGTGACATTGGTAATGCAATTCACCAACTGATTTCTTGGAAGGATGTATGGAAACGGGATTGGGAGTCTAAAAGAAATGCACAAAGAATATGAGTTGATTCCTATGGAAAGTACTCAAACCCGTGACAAAGAAAGATGCTTTTAGTTTATTATCTTTATGCTTTAGCTTATTTATAATTGTATTGTCATTTGATTATAGCTCTTTGTTTTGTTTAATTGTACCCTGCTGTACTCACTTCCCTGCTTTTGGGATTCTATGTGAATTTCGAACGATCGAAAAAAAAGAAGAAAGTTTGAGATAACATATAAATTTTCTTGTTTTTCTTTCTTAATATTCATGGGTGGTATTGAACTCAAATCGGATGAGAGTTCTCTTCCCTTACCGAAGGTTCTTATCTCGAACGGGAGTCACCTTCCCTTATCGAAGGTTCTTATCCCAATTGGAAGTCCCATTACCTTACTGAAGATTCTTATTCCAAAGTTTTAGTCGATTACTTTCCCTTATCGAAGGATCATCTCAGTTATCTTGTATTTGGGGGTCACCTTCCCTTATCGAAGAATCATACCCTCAGTTCTTAAAAAAAACACTGATATTTAATAGCATGAAAGATATAAACATAAAATAAATCAGAGAACATTTATCAAATACTAAACAGTCTTGCTATTTGAACAAGTGATTTACTAAACCAAGTGGTTAACCAAGTAATTTACAAAACCAACCACCACTCTCATTAAGTAGCGCGTGTTTCACGCGTTTAGAAACTACTTTGTTTCTGCAAAACGCTCAACGACGTTCTACCGTCATCGTTCTTCATCGTCTTCCTCCTCCTCCTCCTCCTCCTCCTCCTCCTTCTCCTCCTCCTCCATCGTCTTCGTCGTCGTCGTCTTTCTCCTCCTCCTCCACCTTCATCAACGTCGTCTTCTTCATCCTCCACCACGTCGTCCTCTTCTTCCTCTTTTGAAGTGTCGCCTTCTTCTTCCTCCTCCTCCTCCTCCTCCTCCTCTTCTTCTTCTCCTTCTTATTCTTCTTCTTCTCTGTTTTACATTGTTGTTGTTGTTGTTGCTGCTGCTGCTGCTACTGTTGTTATTGCTATATAGAAATAGAAAGCAATAATGCGCAGAAATAGAAAGCAATAATGCGCAGAAATATATAGAAATCCATAATGAGTAGAAATGCAAAGCCAAAATGAGCAGAAATACAAAGCCATAATGAGCAGAAACAAAATTCAGAAAATGAAATGCATGAACAATAATGCATCAACAGTCAAACTAAGAAACACTAAATTAGTTCAAAAATGAAATTAAACATGCTGATGTGTGCCAATGCCTAGGCTTTGGTGTTTGGTGCTTGTTTTTGCCTTGCTTGATGTGTGCAATAGAATCTCAAAACTACGCAGAAATAGAAATTCAGAATGAGCAGAAATGCAAAGTCAAAATTAGCAGAAATACAAAGCCATAATGAGTAGAAACAAAATTCAGAAAACGAAATGCATGAACAACCAAACTAAGAAACGCTAAATTAGTTCGAAAAAGAAATTAATCATGTTGATGTGTGACAACGCCTAGGTTATGGTGTTTGGTGCTTCTTTTTGCCTTGCTTGATGTGTGCAACAGAAACTCAAAACTGCGCAGAAATAGAAATCCATAATGAGCAGAAATGCAAAGCCAAAATGAGCAGAAATACAAAGCCATAATGAGCAGAAACAAAATTCAGAAAACGAAATACATGAACAACCAAACTAAGAAACGCTAAATTAGTTCGAAAAT
>JASCZI010120966.1:59080-73772 GCA_036250425.1 Stylosanthes scabra | reverse complement strand
TGATGTGTGCCAACGCCTAGGCTTTGGTGTTTGGTGCTTCTTTTTGCCTTGCTTGATGTGTGCAACAGAATCCCAAAACTGCGCAGAAATAGAAATCCAGAATAAGCAGAAATGCAAAGCAGAAATGAGCAGAAATACAAAGCCATAATGAGCAGAAACAAAATTCAGAAAACGAAATGCATGAACAAAAAACCCAGTGTGAAAAGAAATCACGACAAGAGCAACACCTTAAATCAGCAAAATTTGAAAACTAAGCACAAATAGAAAGCCAAACTACTCATAAACAAAAACACCTAAAAAAGAGTAAAAAAAATCACTACAACAACAACAACTTATATCAACAAAATCTGCAAACTGCGCAGAAATACAAAGCTATATAGCGCAGAAAATCAAATCTAAAATGCGCAGAAATGGAAAGCCAGAATGAGCAGAAATGAAAAAGCAGAATGAGAAGAAACTAAACTAAAAATGAATGAATAAACAAAACTAAGAAACACTAAAATTAGTTCGAAAATGGAATTAAACTGTTCTATGTTGCTTAAATTATAAGAATTATCTGAAAACGAATCCACTGATGGATCTGAACTCGAACCTTCCATTGTAGCAGAACCTGAAATGCAAAAAACAGAGATAGAAAATCTAAACAAGATAAATCAAAGAAGAAACGTTGAAAAAAGTGAAATCTAAGAACAGAAGAATCAAACGAAAACCAAAAGCAGATCCAACAACATTGCAGAAAAAAGAAAATGCAATTACAAGAGCTATATGGCACAGATAGCGTCGCAATCGAAAAAACAAAGCAGAACGAGATTGCAGAAATCACAGAAGAAGAAGAAGAAATCACGAATCACAGATTGCAAATCAAGAAAATCAGAGCAAGGAAGAAGAGAGAGAAGAAGAAGAACGAAGCAAACTCAAAGGAAAGAAAAACGGAAAATAACACAATGTGAAATTAGGCGCGTCCAAAAAACAATATATTAGATATAATAAGGGATGGGAGGCGCGTGTGGTTAATTACTTGGCTAACCACTTGATTTCATAAAACCACTTGGTCAGCTAGAATAATTAAATACTAAATATAACATAAGAATATATTTAAAAATTCCTTACCTAAAGGTATAATCTCGTTCAAGCCTCTTAATCTACTCACACAAAATTCTTTTTTTTTTTGGAAGAAAGAAAAATTAAGAGACGGATCTAAGAGGTATGAGCTAGTTCTCCTTTATTATCAGCTTGTATTTATAGGCACAAATTTAAGCTTTTCTTAATAGTTAAGTTTTTTTTCGGTTACACTTTAAAATTTGAATTTGAAATTCATACTTCCTTCTTATTTTTTTTTAAAGATTTAAAATAAATTTTAAATTATCTAAAACAAGTTTAATGTATAAAAACATGGGATGTTACAATAGTTCTTTCAATTAAACAAGATGCATGGAAATTTTTTTGGATACTTATTAAAATACATTTACTCAATTTCTAGTGACTAAGTTTGTAGCTGTAATATTTTTACTTGTTTCTTCTTCTTTATCCTTCTTTTCTTTCTTCTTTCAACATGTTTCCTATTTTTCTTCTCTTTATACATTGTCATCGATTCAAAATTTAAGTGATTTGTTTTATATTCCTCTTCAAAATTTCTTCCTATGTCTTTAATTCACAATTATCAACCTCGAGGCCATCGAAAAGTTATATATATTTTGATATTTACACCACTCATAAATTTTTTTAAAAAAGCGAAGGAGAAACAATAAATAAAGCTCAACTTTAATACAAATATAAATGATAAAAAATAAAATAAAACTCTGCCTTAACAACACATAAAAATATTAAACCAAATTAAATAGCCGACAACTTAAAGCGCTGGAAACATATTTCCTATCTTGATTTTTTTTTCTTAATTTATTATACTTATTACCGACGGCTATAACAACACAATTCTATATTTAAAAAATAAAGTAATTAATTAAATTACATTACTGACACTTTAGTCATTAGTAATGTGTTTTCAATGTGATGGACGGCGGAGCCATAGAAATAGAAGAATATCCATGGCAATTGTCATTGACGCCACTTGGCGCCAAAGTTTAGAATTTACCGGCATTTATTAACAATTTAGTCATATGTAAATATTGTCCTTTTTAAAAAAATATTTATTAAATTTAATTTTAACGCATTTTCAGTGTAAAAAAAATTTATACATGCATTTAATTGCGTAACGATATGTCATAAAAATAGATATAATTGTATAACTGTATAAAACACATTTTCCATTGTTGACGCATCAAAGCCAAACTCATTTATTTACTTATTTTACAAACCACTTATTAACACTCAAGATGAATGACCATCGAAACGGGCTATGGTGTAGTAGTCTCTAATATTTATGTACTTCTGTATGAGAAATTGATAAGGACTAATTTAAGTTGTTTATATAGCAAGATTGATAAATTATAGCGGACAAAATTAAAAAGGAACCATAAATTGAATGACAAATGACCATCACTGGACGATAATAGTAATAAATATTGCAGGTAAGCAGTTATGAGTTATGACTATGATTTTCCATGACAACAACTTATTGAAACTATTCCTTCTCCGATCCTGAGGCTGTGTGTGCTATTCTTGCCCAAATAAACCAGACACTAACCCTATACTTTCACCTCCAAATAAAATTACACACATCAACTTAACATCAAAATAACCCAACTATTTATTAATCTACCTATATTAAATAATAATTTATTAAGAAAAAGAAACTGTATTGGCCTATGTATGTGTAGACTTGGCACAAGAAAAGCTAAACTCTAAACATCATACACACTGATGTAATCTCATAGTTCGGTATTCAATTAACTTAATTAATGATACGTGGAATATAAATGATAGCTCACAATTCAAAAGATATGAAAATACTGACATATTTAACTAAATTATTTAATATAACATGTATCAATATATTTTAAGTATTACCTATATTTTCACGCTAGGAACCACCTTAAATTTAATTCATGAGAAGGATGGAAAAGGGGAGGAGATGGAAGAATAGGCCTCCAAGAGAGAGAGTCCGAAATAGGAGAAGAAGGAGAGATAAGAGAGCATAACAGAAATCAAATTAGATCTGCAGAACTTGGCAACATGATCACACAGGGGCTGCCAACCCATATGTTCCTCTCCGTACTGACCCACATAACCCACTGCTGTTGCTGCCGCGCATCCAGACATCAATAACAACGTCGCCACCTGGTACCAAATCAAACAAACTTATACAAAATTCTAAAACAGTTCCACAAGAACGTAAGGAGTTGGAAATGTTTCTTTTTTAAAACTAAAGACCTTGTAGCCTCTCAGAGTAATTGTGAGGAGCCGAAAGTACTCACTCACAAAATTAATGAGGAAAAAGGAAAATAAGATTGGAAGCAATTCAAGTGTATGATAGGATCAGATGTTTTAATAGTTTCAGTCATTTATTTCAATCAAAATGTTTCAAGCGAAAGAAGAAAGTTAGATTGTACTTTTTGCTTTGGGTCAAGAAATTAATAAGGTGTTCCTGAAGTGCTGTTTGGTTTACTCAATATGTATATGTATCGTCTAAAATAAAATTCTATCTAAATAAAGTAATATATCAAAGATCAAAGACCTACCCAATAAGAAACAAGGTACACCAAAAAAAAAAAAACAAAGAGTTAAAAGTTTTAAAAATATTTTTAAATTTTATTTTATTTTAATTTTATTCAAAAGTTTTCGTTTTGTATCAATATACTCGAGATAGCTAAATTTTCAAAAATTTTAGGACAAATCCAATAATAATGTTTAACAATTAAGAGTCGGTAATAAAACTTTATATTTTACAAAGTTAAAACAAAATAAAACTTATATATTTTTTTAAGAGAAAATCTTGATAGTAAATATAAAACTTAGAGGATAAAAGATATACTTTAACCTAAGATAAAATTAATATATAAGGCTAAATTACTGTTTTGTTATCCGAAATATTCCATTTTCAACTAACGGATTTAAAGAAAATAAAGTATTCTTGTCTTTTTAAATATCACAAAAGTTTGACAGTACCGAGAACGCAAATATTTTATAAAAATTAAATATTGCTTATAAATTAGCTATTACATTATTATATACACACAAGTTATTTTATTTTTACATGTTTTAACAAAATAATCAATTATTAGAACATTTTAAATTTTTTATAACAGTAAACCAATTTCTTTTATGAACACTGAACATATATTTTGTTACAACGGTGGCTATTTTTATTTAAAAATCATTTGGTCACAACTAAAATATTTTAGATGTTAAATAAAAGAAAAATAAATATTTTAAAATAAATATAAATTATGTATAATAAATAAATTAAAGTTTTATAAAACTTTATCCAATCAACCATCATTTCCCAAAAAGAAAGGTGGTGGTATACTCTGCTGAGGGAGATAATTAATGGAGGTGGAAAAAAATAATAAAAAAGAGGAAAAAGAAAAAGAAAGGCTATAATTTTTTAGCTTACTATGTCATGCGTGAATAGGTAGAAATAATAGTCCCTTCGCTTTAGTAATACTTGTCCCAGCACAAAGCTGAGTATGAGTGTCAGCACTGTGAAGAGACACACTACACAATTTGCAGCAACCAAGTATCTATGCGGCAAATAAATGAAACAATAAATAAATTAATTAATTAATAAATAAAATCTGTATTTATTAATATTAATAATTCAATCCCAAATCAGTTCAGTGAAACTTACTCGAAAGCGGTAGAGTAGTAAAAGTGAGCCTCAAGGGACAAGGAGAAGAGGGAAACCGTTTGGTTGGAGGTGACCATGACGGCGACGGAGGCGGCGGAGAATAGAATGGATAAGAGCCTCAGGAAGTTTGGAGCCGCTATGAGAATCCTCTGTTTTGAAGTAATGGAGGGTGGTTGTTGGGATTGGATGGGGATGGAGTAAGGAGGAGTGCCTTTAGGGTCAGCCATGTATGTGTGAAGAAAATTAAAGGATTGGAAGAGAAAGTGGATGGGGAGGTGAATGTGATTATGTGAGAGAGAGAGAGAGAGAGACAGATAGAGAGTAAGTGGGTAAAGACTAGAGACTAAGAACGACTATAAAAGAGTGCGTGCTTCCAATAACTAGGCTTTATAAGAGGAAAATTGGGTGAGAATTGTACGACAGATTAAAGGGGGAGTGAGAGTTTTCAACGGAACAATAAAACAATTGCACCTTAAGGCTGCGTTGAATTAATTTTATTGTTGTATTTTATTCAAAATTTATTAAGAAAGATAAATTGAATATAAAGATTAAATTAAGTCAAAAATTATTTTCTATATTGGCTTAAGAATGGTATTTTATCATATTATTGGAGAAAAGAGATGTCATACTGCAATATGGTGCCGTAATATAAATTTAAGACAATTCGTCTATGACGAATTTTTTACTTCGTCGATGATGTATTGTTTAAATTAAAAGGCTTCATGTTAATTCATCAATGATGAATTTGTCTGAATAAATTTTTATTTCGAAAAAAACTTGATGAATTAATGGCCAAAATGATCAATAACAAATTTTGTAGGCCTAGATTGCTTTGCAATCCGTCAGTGACAAATTGGCCATGCATTGCAATAATAAAAATAATACTAATAGTAATAGTATTAATATTAAATATAATTATATAAAGAATTAATTTATCTGTATCATTGTACACACCATTTAGCAACACGGAAAATATAAACATTAGCACGGAAAAATATAAATTTTTGTGCTAATATTCACATTTTTCTGTGTTGCTGAATAATGTGTACGGGTGTGTATAATGGTACATGTAGTATTACCATTATATAAATACACTTATTTTATCTAATTAAATTTAATTAAGTTATTTATTTTTATGCGAAATAAAATTATGTTAATGTCAAATAGAAATTTATTTTTTAGCTTTTTTATACTATTTGACATTAAAATAATCAACCATGCTATGTAACTAATAAAATTTCAGCTAACATCAGCCAACAACTTAAGTTTGATGTTCAATTTCTTTAGATTTTGGATGTTCTGTTTTTAAAATAAAAATCTTGTTTCTGAGAATAGATGTGAATAACTGGTTCATTTTTTTTTTGGTGTCTGCGTAATTGGTTCAAAGTTTGTTTAACAATCTTTCAAATGGCTTTGGAACGAACGAATTTGGAGTTTTGAGTAAAAAGTTATGACGTTTTGAAGTTGGGAGAAAATTTTGAAAATGATGTCAAAGCTTTTTTGCCAGAGAATCGACTCGATTTTCCGCAGAATCGGTTCGAAATTGTCCAGAAGCCACAAAAACGTGTTTTCGAAGTTCTTGAATCGATTCTAAGTGTCCAGAGTCGATTCATTTCGACCCAGAAACTATTTTTAAGGGTTTTTAAGCCAGAGAATCGATTCTTACACCCCCAAAATCGATTTCACACATTACAAAAGCAAAATTTAAGTATTAGAATCGATTCTCAATGCTTAGAGTCGATTCGGGATGCCCTAGAGTCGATTCTAAACTTATAGAATCGATTCCTTTTGAAACAGAACTGTGATTTTGAAGTATTGACGATATAGAATCGATTCACCTCAAGCCAGAGTCGATTCTAGCCTTGAAACTTGGTTTTCCTTACTGATTTCTAATTGTTTGGTCTTAGTAACTACTCCTTGCACTTAGTTAACATCTCATGCTTGGTAAATAAAGATGATAGATGAATTCTAATGAAACATAATGAGTAAGATGATGATGATGATTGATATGATGATGATTGATGATTATGATGAACCCCAATGAGATGTTGGGAAGGTGTGAGACCTTAGCCCTGTTTTTCTCCTGTAGGATGAATGAGATTCCTTTGAGATTCCAGAGAGATGGGAGGAGGTGGTATGAGACCCCTTAGCTTTATTTTCCTCCTGGGATATAAGCTCGACACCAGAGAGAGTTGGGAATGCGAGAGAGATACCTTAGCCCTATTTTCCTCCTGGTGTGCTTTTCAGAAAGACGGTCCATTGATTAGCTACCGGACCAGGTCGGTAGAGGATAACTAAAGTAGACTAAAATAGCTTGAAGAATAGATAACGGCATGGGTAAAGAGAAAGTTGCATGATACCTACGTGAGGAACATGGAAAACCCGAGTGACGAGTAGGATTGCCTCGTGTGATCCTGCTAGCTTATTTATTGTAGTTTTGGCGCTTTATCCGTACTGAAAATCCATGGATTGGGGATTCTCACCCCGTATATATTATAAGACTTTTCAGGTACAGGTTCAAGCTTGGAAGGTTGGCGAAGTGTCCTATTTCTTTAGGTTTTTGATGTTCTGTGTTTAGGTTTCGAATGTTTTATTTCTTTAGGATTCAGCCAACATCAACCAACAACTTAAATTAAATGTTCTATTTCTTTAGGTTTTTTATGTTCTGTGTTTAGGTTTCGAATGTTTTATTTCTAAAAAAATATAAAGTTGGCTGAGGTTGTTTTAGGTTTTGAATGTTCTATGACTTACATTGTGAATGTTCTATGACTTACATTGTGAATGTTCTATAAACAGTAGTTTCAAAGATTCTATTTTTTATTGACTGATTTGTTAGTTAGAAAATTATTGGTTACCTATACTTAAATAATAATAATAATAATATATCAAATGCCGATTGTTATTATTATTGTATGTTATATATGTATGAATATATCATGCGCCTAATGAATTCTATGGAACTCGTCAAAGACAAAGGCAGTCAAAGGTAGTCATTTGATACTTTCACAAAATATTAAATTCAATACGTCCTTGACGTATTCACTTTTTAAATTCTTTAAATTCGTCATTGACAAATTTTTATTCACATATAATTAACCCATATTCAAATAAATCACTAATCCGTCAGACACGCATTGCGTGTAATTTTTTACCTGAGCCAATCCGTCAGACACGGATTGTGTGCAAGAACATGTCAGACCTTTTTTTTTATCAATCCGTTAGTGACGCATTGTTTGTTATTTTTAAAAAAAAAAATATGGTTTAGTGCAATGTATCAATGATGTATTGCTTGAGCCATATTAATAAAAAACACCATTCCTGAATCATATTGCAGTAAAGCACACATCTACTTCTCATATTAAAAAAAAGCTTCCAAATTAAGTTGATAGAAGAAAAAAGAAGATTTATATGAAAAATTTTAATGTTAAATGATAATATTTGAATAAAAAATTATTAAAGTTTGGGAAGGTCTTTAGTGAATACATTAATGTGTCTTCTAGTGAAGATATTGAATCTTAACCATTAATTTGTGCTATTAAAATCTGATGTGTAATTAATACTATCATTATGAGAGAAATAAATTTTTAAATATGACAATATCCTCACTAGAAGACACTTAAATGTCTTCATAGTAGAATTTTTCTTAAAGTTTCTGTTTTTACTCCAAAATTTTAGTCTCTTCAATTTCCATTTTTCGAATGTATTAAAAATACTGAAATTTTTTAGACAACTTATTTCAATCTTTATCAACCAAATATAGTATTGAACCTCAGTCCTTCAATCTAAGCCTCAATTACCAAACACAACACAACACAACACAACAAACGCCACCAAAACGCCATCCAAAACTACCTAAAATCAATGCCTCGTTAATGACGTTTTGGTTGTTTTGTCATACGAGACCCATCTTTCATGGGTAGAAAACTCGTTTCTTTCTTTCATGGGTAATTTTGTCAGCGCTCGACTCTTTCGTAGGTAATTTTTGGTATTTTTTCCTATTATTTTATATAGATAATTCAAGAATTCCAATTCAATTGAAGAGAATGTAGAAACCTTCTCAAATCCCCTTTGACATTGTCATCAAGGATCCAAGAAGGATTCAAAGTTACGGTAAATGAAAAAATTACAATAAAAAAAAATCTCCAATATATAGACGAAAATATTTAAAAGTCCGATATCTCGGATTCTTTATCTTTTACGCATCCCCTTGTATCCTACGCTATCTGCATAAATCATCTTAACAATTAATACATAAGGAGGCTCCGCTTCAACATAAAGAATTAGCCACATCAACTTAAATAATGAAAAAGTTTTGTCTTATCAATATAAAATCACAAAAAGATGCCCTGCCTCAAAACCAGCAGCACCAAAATAGGCTCCGCCTCCACGGTAACAGAATAAAAAAAGGCTCAGCTTCAACAAACCAAAAGAAGCTCCACTTCAACGCAAACAGCACCATAAATGCTCCGCCTCAACAATACAAAAATCATCAGTATCAAAGAGGCTCCACCTCGTCACAAACATGGAACATATATAAATCAACAAAAACTCAATTAAGCAATAATCCATAATCAAAAGGGGTTCCGCCTCAATACAAAATTATCAAAAGAGGCTCTGCCTCAACAATACAAAAGTATCAACATACAACAACATCAAAGAGACTCCGCCTCATCACAAATACATAACATAATTCAACAGTAACCCAATTACGCACTAATTCCATAATCAAAAGTGGCTCTGCCTCAATACAAAAACTCCAAAGAGGCTCTGCCTCAAAGCAAGTTGCACCAAAAGAGGCTCCACCTCAACAACACAAAAGCATCAACATACAACAACATCAAAGAGGCTCGTGACAAATACATAACATAATTCAACAAAAACTTAATTAACCAATAATTCCATAATTTAAAGAGACTCCGCTTCAATACAAAATTATCAAAGGAGGATTCACCTCAAACAAGCAGCAACTAAAGAGGCTTCACCTTAACAACACCATAAGCATCAAAACATAATAGCATCAAAGAGGCTTGATGGAAAGGGCGTCCCGGCGTCACAAACGAGTTAGATTCGGGATTCCTCCGCGTTCGTGAGAACGAAGAGGGAGAAAGGTCGCCGTAGCGACCCGAACCAGTTTAGTTGCGAAACCAGAACGTTTCCATCAACAAAAGATGTGTCACAAGAGCTTGCAACCAATTTTTAAAATAATCAAGTACAAGACTCGGGTCGTTTTCCCTAGGAGTTGAACCGTGGTCTAACTTTGGTTGTGAAGATGTTTGGGGTTGCAAAAGGAGTGTGTGTGTCAAGAAAAGTGACAAAAACAAGAGATTAATTAACTGATAAGAAATAAAGGTGCTTGGTCTTGGGTTGAGGTATTGTGTGTCCCTATGAACACCACTAATCCCAGTTATAGATGGTTGTCACGTAAGCCGCGAAACCACACTCTATCTAGAGGTCGAGTGAGTGGAATTAACCACATCCCGTAAGTTCTAGGCAACTCATCTAGTGCAAAGGTTCTAGGTCTTTGGAACTTGAATAATCTATCAAGTTCACCTCATTAAGGACTCAATTATCACTAGCAAAAGCCTAGCGTCATGAGAATAGTTTTAACCCTGACTTAACCCATCTTTGTCCTTAGGGATTAGTGGCTAAGATCATCCACACCTCAACCCATGACCAAAGCACAAGATCACTACTCCATAATTATGAGAAACAAAACATCAAACACATGGTAGACATAAAAGAAACACATGATAATAACCATAAAAATAAACAAGCAACAAGATGAGGAACTAGAAAAGCTTGAATTAAAGAGAGTAAATATCCACAAATCAAACTCAAAGCAAGTAATAAAAGAAAAGTTTGGTTGGTAATGGAGATCCTAAAGATGAAGAACAATGAAAATAAACTAAGAGAAAATGGGAGAAATGGTCAATGCACCAAGTGGGAAGAGATTTCAATAAGTATATGCACTTTGGAAGCTAAATTAACAATTAATCAATTAAGAGCACAATTAAGCAAGAGATGGAAAAACTTGGTCAATCGCTAGTAAATATGTGAAAAAGTATTGATGATGGTATCCTTTTTAGCATGAATTTTATCGTCAAAAACCCCTCATCAAGGCTCCGTCTCGCCACATACTCATAACATAATTCAACAAAAACTCAATTGAACAACAATTCCATAATCAACTGCAAGTCTAAATCAGCAACACGATTTCAACAATTAAGACAAATAAAATTAGGCCAAATAGTAAAGGCAAAAGAGAAGACTGTCTGAAAGTAGGATAGATCGGAGGAGGGACGTCGAAGAACGTCTGCCGAGGATAGGATCCTAAGCTGGACACGACCAGTTGACAACAAAAGGATGGAGAGACCGAGATCGTTTGAAGGTTGGCTGCAAAGGATGTAACCCGGTGATGGCGGAGATGCATTGATTGACGGAGAAGATCCAGCAGTGACATGCACGGATATCTGTGGGAGAGTGAAGTGATTAGGTGAAGAGTGAACGGAGAATATTTAACAGCGGCATATTATTGACAGCCCAATTATCGATTTTATTACGAATTAAAAATTCTCTCTTATTATCAACATTTCAACTTTCAATGTTAATGATAAAATTATCGACACCATTTAAGATCGTTAGTTTTATTAGATTTTGAAAAAAAATCGAGAAAACTAAAACTGACAGGGTATGCAATCACTATTTTATCATTTTTTGTTATCAATAGCTAGACCGTAGATTTCACCATGTTATTTTTTAGTGCATCATATATAAAAGGCAACTAATCCATGAAGATGTAAAAGTCAACTTTTCTTAAAAATTTAGTCCTTTAAATTATATTTTAAAAGAAAATAGCACTATTTTTAAAAAAATAATTTTTATATTATAGTAAAATTCAACCATTCAATTTATTATCTAATGGTTAAAAAATCTTTTCCATATAAAGACGACTCTAAAATTCTCATTATAATAAATAAATTTGGTTATAAAACAAATATTTAAGATTTTATAAAAACATTTTATTATACTGTTATAAATAAATTTGGTTATTCTAATAGCAAATTATTTAGTTAAAAAATATATGATTGAGCGAAATAAGTGTGTATACAGAGATTTTTTGTATGAACTAATTAATTATATTTTTAGCTTTATGAGTTTATATGTGTAGGATTCTATAGTTTTAAAAGAGTTGGAGCTTGGAACCAAAAAAAAAAAAAAATTTTGGAGCTTCGACATTATATTTTCCTAGGAAGATTTAGATGGATGATGTTCCGTGTCAAAATAACAAAGATTGACCTTCACGTCTACATAAAATTTTCAGTGAGATAATAATGTAGTTTTCCATAGAATAATTTGGCTTGATAGTTATGCTAAATTTTAGTTTTCCAAACTTTTAGGAATTAATTTGGAGCTATTATATATTCAATAATTATTTACTAATGGTCTTTTCCTTCTTACTTGTTGAAATTGGTACCGGGTACTCTGTGATTATATATACAAATAAAATATTGAACTGAAATTGATCCGTCTGAGTAAGTAGATAGAAGAGTAGTGGAACATATAGTAGACCTGAAAAATATTCAAAGCTAAAAGTAAACCTCAAAGTAACTTACGTCTTAATTTTTAGCACATCATTGGGTACCTATACAAGTGATGGAGAAGAAAACAAAGTTTATTTGTAGAGTAGCAATAGCAATATGTACAAATAAAATAGCATTAAAAATTAATGCAGTCAAGTTGAAAACTCGAATTCTAGTATATATATGCTGATGACATTTGCATAATTGCATTGTTACCATTACATAATTTTTCTCCGTTCAAGACTCAAATTTTTTTATTACTTAACTATTTTTTTTTAATTTACCCAAGGAAAAAAAGAAAGAGACTCCTCACCAGACATTATTAGCGGATTTATTTGATCCCTTTTTATTTTAATTTATTATTAGTATACCAAATGTTAAGCTTATAGCCATTAGTTAAGAGAAAATTGTTATCACTTCAATCTTTTAGGCCAAGTCTAGATTTAGGTTTGAGAATAGAATAAGATAGAACAATAAAAATAGAATACAATAAATATAAGTATAAATACTTTTTTACATTTTGTTAGTGATAAACTAAGTATAAAATAGGAAAAATTATAAAAAAAATTAATTTGTTTCATTTTTCACTCATAATTTTTTTAAAAAAGAAATAAACTTATTAAAAAGATATAATTATTAAAAATTAATAAATAAAATTAAAAAACACATTAATTAGAGGTGATTACTTCGTAAAAATATTTTTATATGAAAATAATATTATAAATTATTAAATAATTTAATATATTTTATTAAATATGTTTAACCGAATATAATATATTATCTTTACATAAATACATGTTACGAAAATAATAACCACCATTATCAGAACTTGGCAAAGAACGATTCTCACCCATCGTCAATATTAACTTTAAACGAACCGTTGAAATTAAGAGACGATATATATTTACAGTACGGAAAGTTTTCAAGTATATCGATACACCGGTATATTTGTAATCTATAACCGTTGATTTTGATTTATATATATTTTTTATTTTCTTTTAATTAAGATCAACGGTTACTGATTATAAATATACGTTATTCGAGTATACGTAAAAGTTTTCCATTAATATTCTTATGTCATACTTTGTCGTAGTTATACTAGCTTTTAAGGTGCCTTCTCTGATATCTTTGGTGGTTAAAGTTAATCAAAAAGCTGCTGTGACCACAAACCAAGGGTCTTAATACTTATAATTGAGTTATGAAAAATTACACATAATTAATCATTTTCTAATCAACAAATTAGCCGATAAAAAATAGAATATTCGCAATTACTTTTTATAGGATATTCACAATGAAAGTTATAGAACATCTGAAATTTAAAATAAATAGCTAACTTTATATTTTTTTTAGAAAAAAAACATCAAAACCTAAAAAATAGAACATCTAATTTAAGTTATTGATTGATATTGACATTTTTTATTAATTACCTAACATTGTTATTGAGTTATATATTCCACCTAATTATTGTCTTCTCTAATATATATGTTAAAATTGTATGCAATTTTAATACCCTTTATTATACTTACATGTCCTTATAACTCAGAGAAGCTATAAATTGGCTGAATGCAATTTTTTTCTATCTTCTCCACTATGAAATCCACACAATTATCTAAAGTAAATAAAAGACTATTTATAAGTATAATTGATTCATTTCACTTATACAATTTTTTTCTATCTTCTCCACTATGAAATCCACACAATTATCTAAAGTTAATAAAAGACTATTTATAAGTATAATTGACTCATTTTACTTATGTGATAGCAATTCTCTTCTTGAATAATGTTACGAAATTAATGTTAGAGGTTCAATAAAGAGCCAATGCGTATAATTAGAAAAATAGTAGGTGATAAAAGGAGAAAAAAAATATATTAGCTTTTTATTGTCTCTTTAATATTGGCTATCAAATTTTTTTTTCCTAAAATTATATCCCTATTATGAGAATAGTAGATATGCTTAGTAAGTATGTGTTTATATAAATAGAACCAAAGATAATAGAAGTATTAGAGTTAGATGAGTATTCTTCTAGTGTATATACGGTGTATAAAGAAGAGTATTCTTGTATTTGTATATCAGCATATAAGCTCTCCCCTGTATTGTACATATCATTCCGTCATTGTTTCAATACACATAAATACTTTTATTTTCTCTCTCTTTCTCTTTCTCTCTCTTCACTCTCACTTTACTCTTTCTCTGTTCGTTCAATTAGGGTTCTTCTTTGCTTCTTTCAATCATAATTCTTCATGAATTCATCTTTTTGAATGAGCTGGTTCTGCACATGGTATCCAGAGCTTGTTGAAATCGATCCTGATGGCTCTTCTTTTTTCAACACAACTGAACAACAAGAACGGCCTTGTGCCATTGACG
>JASCZI010120966.1:46193-59070 GCA_036250425.1 Stylosanthes scabra | reverse complement strand
ACTCGAAGAGACAAACTTCTCCACATGGCGGAAGAGTATTCTCCTCACCGTACGCACCCTCAAGCTTCAGGATCACTTTTCCTCTGAGAAGATCCCTCCACAATTCAAAGAAATTTCACCCATTGTTGATGATGCTGATTCGGCGAGCAAGAAAGGGGAAGTAGATTCTGAAATCGGTGCTCTCCCCAAAAAGGTAACTTCATCTAAACCAAAAATCTTGCAAGAATCTTCAAAGTATTCCGAGTGGATGCAAATTGACTGTGCTCTACAAACATGGATGGATGCATCAATGAGCATCACATATCAAAATCAGGTGGTTCATTGTGCCTCTTCGCAGAAGCCTAGGAGACCATCAATCACATCTTCACCACTTCATCGAGCACAAGAATTCAGAGCATTAAAACGCAGCTTCGAGCCTTCAAGAAGACAGGAACAATTAACGAGTATCTTCAGGGAATTCGTAATTTGGTGGACTCGATTCGTTCAATTGGAGAAAACTTCACTGATGCTGATCACGTACAGGCGATTCTTGATGGGTTACCAGATGAGTATGACGGCAACGTTACCTCAGTTCTTTCTCGACTCACAACCTTCACAATCCATGAGGCAGAGTCTTTCTTGGTGGCCTATGAAAACAAAATTAACAAGAAATCCAAAATCATTGCTGTTGCAAATGTGGCTCAGGTTCAATCTGATTCTGGTGCTGGAAGAGGCAATGGAGGCAAAAATGCTAGGGGAGGCCGTGGTGGAAGAGGTGGCCGATATCAAGGATTTCGACTACAATGCCAACTTTGTGGCCGAGTTGGACATGCCGTCCAGACGTGTTACCACCGTTTTGATCCCCATTTTCAGTCTCCTCCACAAGCTACTCAGACTCCAATTCCATACTCCAACACTCAGCCGCCACCACCTTCAACCTCCTTTCATCAACCAAGAACTTACCTCACAGCAGCTCCCTCACCCTCAAAATCCTCTTGGTATGTTGATACAGGCGCCTCCCATCATGTGACTGCTGAACAATCCAACATATTGCAGCATTCAGACTCCAACCATGGACCTGAATAGCTCTATGTTGGTAATAGAAAGAGAGTACCAATTTTACACATTGGCTCTTCTTTACTTTGTGATAAATCTGATAAAATCTGTTTAGACTAAAAACGTTATTACATGTTCCTAGCATTACACAGAATCTTCTTAGTGTCTCTCAATTTGCAGCAGATAATTCAGTGTTTTTTGAATTTTGGCCTGATCATTGCTTGATTCGTGATAAGGTTACCAGGGAGGAGCTGCTGCAGGGCAAGATTAGAGGAGGTATATACTGCTTTGACAACCTCAAGCTAGGAGGGGTTAAAGAAGGCTCACCATCTCATATCTCATTGATTGCTTCATCCACAAGTAGTTCTAAAACTCACTCTTATACTAGTCCATCCTGTTCTGTTTCTTTTTTGAATAGGGAAACCGATGTCTCTAATAAAACTCATACTACTGCTGATATGTCTAGTAAGAGAAATTCTAGTTGTTCTATATTGAATAAAGATGACACTGTTTCCTCTACATTGAATACTTGTTCTATCACTGATAGTTTACAGAATACAAATCAAAGAATGCAACCTGAAAAGTTGAATTTTGCACCACTTAACATTACTAAGTCTCCTGCCTCAAATTTCTTTGAAATTTGGCACAAGAGACTTGGTCACAGTAATGTTAAAGTTGTGAATCATGTTTTAAAAGAATGCAAAGTAAATTTTGTTTTACATGATCCATATAAACGTTTATGTGAGATTTGTCCTTTGGCCAAAATGCATCAGCAACCCTTTCCTGATTCAAAAACTGTTTACAATGCACCTTTACAAGTTATTTACACTGATATCTGGGGACCAACCCCATTCACCTCAAATACAGGTTTTAAATATTACATAAGCTTCAAAGATGCCTATACTAAATACCTATGAATGTACTTATTGACTAATAAATCTCAAGCTCTAATTGCTTTCCAAGGATATAAGAACTTCATTGAAAATCAAACTGGTTACAAGATTAAAGCCCTTCAAACTGATAACGGCAAAGAATTTACTTCATCTTCCTTTAAAATTTTTTTATCTGAACATGGTATTTTACAACGCCTTTCTTGTCCTTAGACACACCAGCAGCAGGGTAGTATAGAAAGGAAACACCGACATATTACTGAAATTGGGTTATCTTTATTAGCAACTGCTTCTATGCCTTTAACATTTTGGGACTCTGCTTTTCAAATTGTTGTTTACTTAATAAATAGACTTCCTACACCTTTATTACAAATGAAAACTCCTTTTGAATTAGTTTATAATAGAAAATCATACTACTCTTTATTGAAAATCTACGGCTGTGCTTGTTATCCTTATTTAAGACCGTATAATAAACATAAATTTGACTATAAGAGCCAACAATGCCTATTCCTTGGTTATGATTCCAATCATAGTGGTTATAAGTGTATGACTAAGGAGGGAAAGATATACTATGCTAAGAGTGTATTATTTGATGAATCTTTTTTCCCATATATATCTCTTTTTTCTGTTTCTTCTAAGACTAACAGTGCAAATCAGACTCCTTCGAATCATACATCACAACATCAAGGTATCATCCCTCTTTGTCAATCCACTCCATTACAGACACCACCATCAACTCCACCAAATTTGGAGAATTCTGCTTCGGACAATGAGGATACAAGCAAGACTGATGAACTGTCTTCATCAAAAGTCTCTACTACCACTCCTATTGACACAACAATACCAATCTCTGGAATTGAGATTGTGCTGCCTACCCCTGCACCTGCTGCTACAATACCACCATCACAACCACAAAACACACATCAGATGTTCACCCGATCAAAAACTGGTAATACCAAACCTATTTCTTATTTATCTATGTCTATTTCTGATTCTGATCTTAAATACACATTACCTAAGACTTATTCTCAAGCATTAAAATTTTCATATTGGAAAGATGCAATGCATAATGAGTATCAAGTCTTACTTAAGAGCCAAACTTGGACTTTTGTTGACCCTCCACCAGCTGCCATTGTTGTTAATTGCAAATGGGTTTTTGCAATGAAGAAAAACCCAAAAGGGGATATACTAAGATATAAGGCAAGGCTGATGGCTAAAGGGTTTCAACAACAGGAGGGAATAGACTATGAAGAGGTCTATAGTCCCGTTGTAAGGCCTGTGACTGTGAGGATTATATTAACTGTAGCCATCACACAAGGATGGACCATTAGGCAGTTTGACTTTGACAACACTTTCCTAAATGGTTAACTTTCTGATGTTGTTTACATGACCCAACCACCTGGATTTAATATGACAGCACCTAATAAAGTTTGTAAATTAAGAAAGGTAATATATGGATTGAAACAGGCACCAAGGGCCTGGTACAAGACCCTTACTAATACTTTACATACCTTTGGTTTTGTTACTACAACTCATGATGTGGCTTTATTTATTAAGAAAACCTCATCTTTTGTAATTTACTTGATGGTTTATGTCGATGACATCATAATTACTGGATCAAATGCAAATGAAATTCAAGACTTGATTCAAAAACTGCATAGAATTTTTTCTTTAAAAAATCTTGGCAAACTTAGTTATTTTCTGGGATTGGAAGTGGATATTCTGGAAATGACAGCCTATTATTGAAGCAGGAAAAATATGCTAGAGAGCTTTTAATCAAAGCCGGTATGGCTGATTCAAAAGAGATGCCAACACCTATGATATCAAACCTCAAATTACACACAAATGATTCTAAAAAGTTTGATGATCCTAGGAGATATAGAAGCATGGTTGGGGCATTACAATATCTAACAATTACTCGTCCTGACATTGCCTTTGCAGTTAACAAATGTTCTCAATTAATGCAGAGTCCCACTATTGAGCATTGGAAGGCAGTTAAACGAATCCTAAGGTTTATCCAAGGTACAGTAGACCAGGGAATGATATTTACAAAATGTATTGACTTTCGGCTTCTTGGATTTTTAGATGCTGACTGGGCTTCGGACTTGGATGACCAAAGGAGCACCACGGGCTATTGTATCTACATGGGAGCAAATTTGATCTCTTGGAAGTGTACTAAACAAACCAAAGTCAGCAGGTCAAGCACAGAGGTAGAATACCGGGCAATCGCAACAACTCAAACTGAGATGATGTCTATTCAACTGTTGCTGCAAGAACTGAACATTCCTCAACCTCATCCACCTACTATATACTGTGATAACCTCAGAAGCTGCCATCTTTCAGCCAATCCGGTAATGCATAGCAGATGCAAACATTTGGAGACTGATCTCCAATTTTATTAGAGACCTAGTAAACCAAAGAAAGTTGTTTGTTGTGCACCTAAGTTCTCAGGATCAGGTAGTGGATATACTAACCAAACCATTATCTTCAAAGCTCTATGATAGGTTTAGGAGCAAGCTTAGGTTAGGCAAACTCCTACCCAAAGCTTGAGGAGGAGTATTAGAGTTAGATGAGTATTCTTCTAGTGTATATACGGTGTATAAAGAAGAGTATTCTTGTATTTGTATATGAGCATATAAGCTCTCCCCTGTATTGTAAATATCATTCAGTCATTGTTTCAATACACATGAATATTTTCACTTTCTCTCTCTCTTTCTTTCTCTTTCTCTCTCTCTTCACTCTCACTTTACTCTTTCTCTGTTCGTTCAATTAGGGTTCTTCTTTGCTTCCTTCAATCTCAATTCTTCATGAATTCATCTTTCTGAATCAACTGGTTCTATCACAAGAAGAAGGTATGTTAGTTTATACGTAAAACTCTAATTATTCAAAGTATAATTGAGCTTTAGAGTCCTCTTACAGGTGCCTTCCCCGTCGTTCATTCTCCTTCGCCTCAGACAGAATGAGCTTTCCTCTCCGAGGTTGGATGACCTCCTTGGGTCCTCTCCTTCGATTACCAAGCCAGAACAGTGCTTATTATTAAAATCTATTTTATGATCAATTATATGACATTTATAACAAGCCACAAAAAGAAATGATATTTATAACATAATTGAGTTTGGATGTTAATTTTATTGTTAGTTGGAATGTATGCAAAATTCTGCATTTTATCATACTTTTTTCCGTTTGATCATAACTTAAGATATATATTGGTTTAAAATATTATTATTAAGAGTGAAGTTGGATGAAGAGTAATATTTTTTAACAATAAAAGAATAAAATAAAAATACAAATATATAATGTGCATTACACATTTTTCTGAAAAAATATTAGTTAAAATTTTTCATATTGTAACCATTATAAACTTTAACTAATAAAACAATCATGAACTCGTTGTTAATTAACATAGAAACTTAACTACCATAATCACTACAAATGTAGCAACCATAAAAACCGGCCTTTTAGTGAAGATTCTTATAGACTTTTTTGTATAGTGTCACACATAAATCACTTATTTTAAAAGAGTGCGCACCTATCCAGCCTTGACAAAATACACTACGGACCACGAGGCCTTTATTAAAAAAAATATCCATCCCGGCCCTTGATTTTTGTGGACGTTTGACAACTTAGCCCTTCAGTGAGTTTTCTTTAACGGAGCTTGCATACGTGGCACGTTAAGTGATGATCTGTCTGTTAAGTGACATGTAGGATAGACTACCCGGCCCTGATAATTATCATCTTCTTCCTTCCACCCGATCCGGCCCCTGATAATTTATTCATCTTCCTCTATTGACCTGATCCGGTCCCCGATAATTTTTTTATCTTCTTTCTTCCATCCAACCCCTAATAATCTTTTCATCTTCTTCCTTCTACTCAGTCCCTGATAATTTTTTCTTTCTTCCTCCATTGATGAACTCTAATTACTTTAAATTTTTCTCTTCCATTTGTTCATCTCCACCACCATGAGCCATAGAGAGCAATCAAGAAGGAGTTTTAAAGATATATACTCCACCACTTCCATTTGTTCCCCTCTTCCATTTGTTCATTTTCCACCACCATACACCCACTTTTTCAGTTTTGTTCATCATGCACCCACTACTTCCATTTGTTTATATCTTCCATTTATTATTTATACTCCATTATTAGCAGCTTCATCTTCTTTGCTATCAAGCTTCATTAACGAATTTTTTGGATGGAGAAGATTAGGGTTTTGCACTTTTGCATAATTACATAGTATAAGAAAGGGTTTTGCAAGAAAGAGGAAGAGAAAAATTAATTTTATCAGGGGCCGGATTGAGTCCGTTCATCCACATCATCCCGTTTACATGCCACGTATACCAATTCCATTAAATTTTAGGTCATCCCATTGATAGAAGGGCTAACTTGGTAAACGGAGATTAAGTTCAGAAATCGGATTGAGGGTCTTTTTTTATTAGGGGCTCCTTAATTTTTTACGTCATTATTAAGACCTCGTTGGTATTTTACTTTTTTTTTTAAGAAACCAAAATAATATATTTTGTGTTGTTCTAATTGAACAAACCATACAGATAAAGATACACATATTCTTCTTTGACTTTTATTCATTAGAAGAAGAAACCGACGGAAAAAGCAATCACGCGGATCGGATAGCATGACATTATTTTGATATGTCTTATATAATTTTATTTAATTTAAAAATTAAAATTTAATTAAAAATATTTTTTTAAAAAAATATTAAACTTATTAATAAAAGTTTACTTAAGAAATATAAAAATTGAAAATTTTCAAACATAGTTCTCATGTATTTATAAAGTTAAATGTTTTAAAATTTTTATTAATTAATTTTAACATATATTTTCAGAATAGATATTAACTAATTTTTTTAAATAAATAATAAAATAATTGAGACAATAATATATGATGATAATAATTAATATCTGTAGAAATTAATATGAAAGCGTGGATCTCCAAACCTTTATTTTTGTGAGGTCACGTGCTCACTGTTAATGAACAAATCGCAAAATCTAAAAGCCATACGCAGTTACGCTATCTATGTCTATTTCCTTCGAATTTCGAAGAAAACAGGATTCATCCACTTTCTTTTGAAGGTTTTTAATTTCTTGGAGTTTTTTAAGTGTGAAAATAAAAGATATGATATATATTTAAAATAATCACAATTACATATTTAAAATTTTTATTTTAAACTTTAAAAAATGACTAAATATTTTTAGTACTATAGCCAAAATCTTCTTCAATAATACAATAATGAATGGAAACATAGAACCCACCTCATTCCCTCTCTAATAAACTATTTGTCTTTCTAGAATTTTGTTTACTAAAATAAAAAGTATTTTGACCAAACTATATCCAATATCTCAATTTGGAGTGGAGAAGGGATATTCTTCCTTTCTATAGATTCTTTTAGACTTGCTCAAAACATAATAAAAATGGCTAGGAAAAAAATTGCATAAGTAAGTAATGAAAATGGCATGTCACCAAAAAAAAAAAATAATGAAAATGGCAGATGCCTTTAAATAATACTTAATTATGTGTTAGTCATAGTTTTATTAAAATTTTTAATTAGATTCTTATAATTTTTTTTTTTTTAATTAGATCCTGATACTATTTTTAATTCTGTAATTAGAATTAATAAAATATATAATCTCTAAATTGAATATATCACGACAACTAATGACTAACACTTTAAATATAATTCCTCTTTGTATTTTAGAATAACAAAATAGCACTTTCCCTCTTTTTAACATTTTTCGAACTTCCTGAAGATATGCGACTTTAATTCATGTAATTTGATAATATTTTTGAAGAATGAAAATGAGAAAAATAAAGAAAAAATATATTCACGTAAGTATAAGCCTTATATAAGGTGCAGGGTACGATAATAGAAAATTCACACATTGTAAATATTTTATTTCAAAATTTTATTAATAGGGATCTAATTTTAAATTTAAAAATACATAAAAATTCAATTGAAAAAAATATAAGGACCTAATTAAATATTTAAATAAAAGGTGATTAAACCTTTAAATAACTACAATAAATGGAAATGGGAGAAACAAAATGATAGAAAGAAATCAAAGAATCTTATGCTGCGTTGTTTTTGGAAATTAGGAGAAATGAAATTAAGATTAGAGATTGAAATTTAGTATTATTTATTGTACAGAATGTATATTTAAGGATAAGGGCTTCGCAAATTATGTGAGTAAATTTGGTGGGGATGCACTGCACCAGCCGAGAGTCACCAATATTAGGGTTGGAAAGTTCTTTTGTTAGGTCGTTGGGCCACCAATTCGGGTTTGCCAGGAGGAGTGGGTCGTGCATGAATGGGTTGTGTTGAGGCTCGTTTTCGTAGTATGGCCCAATATCTGGAACATCCATCAATTAAATTAAGGATAATTTTATGATGAATAAGTTTTTGTGTGAATAGAGAGGAGCAGAATCTATCTGATTTGAATGGATGTCCTTGCCACATCCTGTTGGATTTTGGACTTGAAGGAACGAGGAAATCCATGAGCAGGGATATGTGAGGCCTCCCAATCCTACAATCGAAGTAATGAAGATGGTCAGGGAAATACAAGAAGCTTTCAACAAAAAACAACAATCTAGTCTCACCATCAGAAAAGAAGAAGTCTATATCAAATGGAACCCCCTCTTCATGAATGGATCACTCTAAACACTGATGATACCATGCAGGGAAGCAATATGAGAGCTAGATATGGAGGGCTCTTCATGGATGAAAACGAAAATTGAATTGTAGTTTTTTCTCATCATATTGGATTTGTACACCTTACAAAGCTGAGTTATGGAGAATTCAACAAGGCCTTAGCATGGTTTGAATTCTGGAATTCAGAAAGCTCATAGTGGAATGTGATTCGAAAGCAATCATTGATGTTTTGAACAACAATCACAATTTAGCTAACCATCCTAATGCTCTTATTAGAAGTATCCACAGATGGACGGCTAAGAATTGGAATACTCTTTTTGTGAATATCTATAAAGAAGACAACAGATGTGCAGATTGTCTAGCTAGAAAGAGTATTGAGCTAAATTTAGGACATCACTTTTGAAACACACCTTCTAGAAAGATTGTGCGATATCTCGTAGATGATGATCAAAGGGTATTTTTACCTCGTCTAGTTTAGTTTTTGTTCTTTTCGGACCTCTTGGTCCCTTTGATCAAATATATATATATAAGTTTATGCTTTTCAATTAATCTTGGTTTTTACTACTAGAATGAAGGTGTCATCGTAGAATGAACAGGTTTTTAAAAGTAAACGAATATGTTTTTAACCTGTTTATGTTAACTATAAAACATATTCATTATATATATAGATTTCTGTTCGAATATTACTACTAGAACGAACGGATTTTTAAAAGCAAACGAACAAATTTTAAAATTTATTCGTGTCAACTATAAAAACATGTTCGTTGTATATATAAAAACATGTTCGTTTAGGATTTGAATAGAGGTGTACACAAAAAAAATGTATATGTAGCATTGTTATATTTTTTTTTTTATTGCGTGATTGGTTTTAGGTTTTGATAACTAATAAGTATACATTAGTCACGTCGCGCTCACATTCCCAAGAAAAAAAAATGGACTTTATTATTATTATTTTTTTGTACTGAATGAACTTTATTTTTGTTATTAAAAGAAATGGACTTGAACATGAGTCTTCAAGTCTAATGAGTCTGATATGGCAGTACTCCCCAGTATATATTATGGGAAAGATTTTCGGTATACTCCGAAATACGGATGTTTTTATATTTTTAATTATTGCTTTTAATTATAAATATATTTTATAATTAAAATTAATTAAGATAAATGATTAAAAATATATGAATACCTAATGTGTTTGGTACTAGAAATACTTCTTATATTATGAAATTAGTGAATAATTCGTGGGAAAGCACAAGAATACTTAATAAATAATAATGTATTTATATAATTGAATAACATAATAGTTAAAAAAAATAATAAATAATAAATGCAAAATGTTATATTATTTATTTGTAATTTAATAGTTTTATGAATCATAAAAATTAAGTTTAATTTTTCTGCTAGTCCCTACAGTTTTACCAAATTTTTAATTAGGTCGTTATATTTTTTTTCCTTTCAATGAGTCCATATATTATTTTCAAATTTGTAATTAGGTTCATATTAACAATAAATGTTAAAAGAAAACATTTATAAAATATGAATTTTCTATTATTTTTGTACATTACACTTTACATAATGCTTATACACATTTAAATATATTTTTCATTTACCTTTTTCATCAATATTCTTTAAAAGTATTATTAACTTGCATGAATTAAAATCGCATATCTTTAGAAGGGGAAAATGTTTATTTTATTATTCTAAAATAAAGAGAAATGTCATATTTAGCGAGTTAGCCATTAGTTTTTGTGATATATTCAATTTAGAGATAAAATCTTTTGTTAATTCTAATGTTTTCGTCACGACAGGGACTTAATTACAAATTTTAAAACAATATAGAAATTTAATTGAAAGAAATAAAAAATATAGGGACCTAATTAAAAATTTCGTGAAACTAAAGAGACCTATAAATTAATTTAACCTAAAAATTATACAACATAATAAACACTTAAATAGAAAAATTGAAAGATATTTTTAATGTAATTGAAAAAAAAAACACTAAAATTAAAAAATTTTCAAATTACATTTCACTATTTTCAAAATCCCATAAATATTATATAATTTCATAATTAATAATAATTTCAATGTTAATTTGTAAAAATAAATGAATTTATACTTTTATGTTTATCTAGTTTTTTTTTTGTGACCGTTTATCTGGTGTATATTTCATGAGAACTAATATATCATGATTTATTTCATAAACCATCATGCTAGAACTCTTTGAAAATAGACTCGTTTTAACATATGCTTTGCTCTTGCTTTCAATCGTGTAATGCTAAGGAAGAATTAAAATCTTACAATTATTTTCATTATTAAGTTAAGAGCTTCGGTTAATTAAAAAATGCTCAACACAAAATATCCATATTAAATGATCTATCTTTTATCCTCTAATAATCACTATACTCACCAAAACAATTAAAACAAAGAGACAACACCTACACACACAAATTTAACAATTTAACACTATTACTTAAAGCCTAATAAGTTATAAGTTATACTATTCTATGAAAAGAACCTTCAAGAGTTATATTCAGTCACAAAACAAATATACTTTCTTTTCTGAATGTTTCACTTAATTAGCTTATAAAAATAAATCCAACTCTCTAAAAGAAAGAGAAAGTGTTTTACAGATTTTTAACCATTTGTCAAGATAAATGATCGACTATCAAACGGTTGTGAGTATCAAACCAAAAATAATATCAATAGAAAAAATAAAGATAGAAAATGATGAAGAAGATGAAAGAAATAAAAAGGAAAATGAAAAGTGAAAGAAACAAAAGTACATAAAATTACTGAAAGGGAAATGGGTGGAATGAACACTTGGTTTTCCTTTGTGTATCCGTTATTGGGTTAGGATGTGTAGAGTACTGTCAAGGTTCTAACCCCTTATTCTTATCCTAATGCTCCTATTTATAAGTAATTCTAAGAATTTAAAATTACAATAAATATCCTAATAAATAATTGAATATAACCTACGTATAAAACTACTTCTTCTTTTAACTTCTGCATGAGAGTACGTAGGTTGCAACTTCCGCCTTATTTGATAACTTCTCGATCTTCACGATCTTCATCCTGTTACGAGAGTGTTACCCTTTTCGATGGCAATCATTTATCGAACCTTTTATCGAATATTTTCCTTCCTCGAGAATGATCATTATTCTTCATCTTCGATTATCTTCGATAATAGTAACCATGCCATTTTTGGCTTTCACCTGAAATTTATTTTGGATATAACAGAAAGAAAATTAGTTCATATGCAATACCGATAACATTTCCTTCCAAGGCTATATCCAGTAATATAAAGACTACTGATTCCACAACCAAATTTATTTAATTTATAGGCATTAAAGTATTTTCAACAACAATAATTTTATGTTAACAAGTAGTTTTGGCCAACTAAGTTCAGTTAAGTGATTTATTTTTATGCTAAATAGAAAGTTATTTTTTAGTGTCAAATAGAACTTTATTTAGGTGCACTTTTTTATACTATTTGACACGAAATAATATTCTATTTAACATAGAAATAAATCACTTGGTTGCACTTATTCAGCCAAAACTAATTATTCAAATAGCATTATCCAAAAATATAAAATGATAAACATTTCCCTTCGTTAAAACTATTCTTTATTGTACCTGTAGCTATATTCATTTTCGTTCCTATTGAGTGCATGGCAGTAATCAACAATACTCAATTCGAATTAAAAAATTCTGACTTTAAGTATTCAGCACACTGATTATTAACACATTATGAAATGGGGTAGCTAAAATCAAAATCAAATACCAAGAATATAGTGTCAGTCCAAAACCAAAAAAAAAAAGAGGGTTACTGTGTTCATGGCAGAATTTGAGGATAATTTTTTATTTTTTTTTTTGGACTTGGAGGATAATTTTGATGAATGAAAAAAAAAGGGGAGAGTTTTGAAGGGACAAAATGGCATCATGAAAAATATATAATAGTATTTATATAAAAACAAAAATTTCTAAATGTAATTATTTTAAAATTTGTTACTAACATTACAAAAAAAATAATTTTACCGATAAATATTTTGAAATGCCTTATAAATATGTAAAAGATTAAAATTAGAATGATAAATATTAAAACTTATAATACTTATTGAATATTTCAGTAACCAACAAAGCATAAAGTAGTACTAAATTAAATGGATAAAAAATTTATCCAATTTCTAAATGATGATACAGAAAAATATAATTGCTTGGAATTTAGCTTGGAAGACTTAAACTTCAACAGTTATAATTTGCAAATTCTTTATTGGTTTACATGAATACATTAATACCA
>JASCZI010120966.1:30016-46078 GCA_036250425.1 Stylosanthes scabra | reverse complement strand
GGGGGTTTGTTTGGTAGTGAATATGATGATGATGAGCCTCCTTGTGAATTCTGCAACTTTTGGTTTTGGTCAGTATGAATTACTGTAATTTTTCAAAACCCATTCCACTTAGCTACCAATAAATGTTTCTATTGTTTTTGGTATTGAATGTTTTTATTTATTAATAGACAAGATCCATTGTATTGGGTGACATACTTCTATTCCTATAGCCCAATATTGGTAATATTGTTAATTAACAAAATCCATCTTTTGTCACAATTTTTTACTGGGCTACTGTGATTAGCACAAAACAAGCCCAGAATGCTTTGATTGTTTGAAAGGAATGAAAATGTAAGTCTAAAAAAAAAGGAATGCAAACGGATTCACTGATTTTCTTGCAAAACGAGGAGAGGTGGATTATGGAGAATGGTTGATTGGTTGGGACCTAATGTGGAGCTTGTTGGTGTTATTTGGAAGGATCAAGGATGTTGCCCATTAAAAATTGCTGAGTTGTTCAACAAAAAAAAAAAAAAGAATTGCTGAGTTAACCATTGCAAGTTCACATATATGAAGGAGAGTAGTGTCTTTTAACCATTTCTCCTACATTTAATTTTCTTGAGAGGATGTGAATGAAATTTGACTGCTTAGGAGTTAGGAGGATTCGCCCAATTTTTGTGCCTCTATTAGTCATTCAGCTTTTGAGTTAGTGGAGTGGATAATGCATTGGAAAAAGAAAAAAAAAATTGCTGAGTTCTGCTTGTCTTTTGTTTTCCTTTTATCCTTTTTTTATTTCTTTAATCTTTAGTCACCGTTTTCTCCCCCCACAAATATGGAAGCTTCTATCCAAAATTAAATATTGTATCAAAGGTTGACTAATTAAACGAGTTTTGAGATATTTTATTTTTAAAAATATACAAATTGCATAAACTCACCATTTTTCTTAAAAGAAAATTCAAAAATATGCCATCATTACCAATTTGTTTTTTATTAATCTAGATGTTTTTTTAATAAAATTCTATTTGCACACCAAAATCAGCCATTAAACTTAACCATCAGTGTATAATACGTATTAAAATATAAAATGCGTATTGTAAATAAGTTAAACTATATATGTATTTTATATTTCAACATGTATTATACACTGATGGCTGATTTAGTGATTGATTTTAATGTATATCTAGCAAAACTTTTTTTTAATTGTATAAAACCACTCAAATATTTTATCTTTATTTGATGCTCCTAATTCCAAAATTTATAATAAACTAGTATCTTTGCCCGTAATAATATTATGAATTTGTAAAAGTTTTTAATAGGGATATTTTAGGTACTTTAAATTATTCGGGAATTCCGGGGTCGAGGCGGAGATCTCGATTAGGGTCACTGTGCTTGCCTCGTGGAAATTTTGCCCCATCTCCATTCCTTCAAGGAAAATTTCTCGCGTTCGGGTCTCCATTCATGGCGGTACCCGCAGGGATCCCCGCTTCATGGAGATTTTTGACACCCCTGGGTTAGTTGGAAGCCTGAAAGTGTTTGTTAAGGTCAGTTGACAATCTGTTGAGGTGAACTGGAGGTGGTTGATCATGATTATTGACAGATAGATTTTTGGAAGTCATTAGTGGTAGCCCAGTAGACAATTAGTCAATCAAGATAGTTCAATGATTAATTGATCGAGGTAAATAGACATTCAACAAAGAGAGTAATAAAGGAGACGAAAGTGAATTATGAAGGAACTCTTTAAATTTGAAAAAATTTAAAAGATGTGGAAAAAGAGATGTAGGGAATAAGAAAGATAAACAAAAAAAAATTGTTGTCAAATTATTAAAAAAAATTAATTATAAAATTATAGATTATTTATACAAATTATAGAACTATAAATATATTATAATTATATATAATATTATATAGTTAATAGAGCGTGAATGATGGAGATAAATAAAGAACGGGAGAGCAGGACACAGAAGATAATGAATGGAGTACAAACGTTTATTAATTTTGAAAGAAAATATTTCAATTTAATTGCTAAATTATGTGATATATTTTAGTTGTCAAATTATTGATATATTATTGAACTATAGATGTTATAAATATAAAAAAAAAATATAATAAGGGGAATATAAGAAAAATGAAATAGAGAAGAAAGCATGAAGATAAGAAAAAAGCTCGGAAGAGGAGGAAGGGAAAAACTCCTTGATTTTGAAGGTAAATATTTTATTTCGATTATAATGAGGAAGTGACATGTGGCACATTTTGATTGGAAAATTAAGGAAGGGGATAGAGAAGTAGAATAGGGAGAAGAGGAAGGAGAAAACTCTTAATTTTGGAGGGAAAAATTTAATTTCAATTGCAATGAGAGAGTGACATGTGACACATTTTAGTTGTTAAATTAAAGAGATAAAGAAAGAGGATATAAAGAGGAGGAAGGAGAGAGTTCTTTAATTTTAAAGTGAAAGATTTAATTTCAAGAGAAATTCTAAGGTGTGGTTTTTGAAAAACATCCACATATATCAACATGATGTGGTGGAACCAAATGAAGGACGCGTGTTCTGAACAGAACCCTGTTTGACACAGACTTTAAAAACATTCTGTTGACTACCATTAAAGGGTCCAGAGAGAAGCCTGCTATGTGACAATGTGTCGGATGTTAATTAAGAGTGATTAGGGATTACATATGGGTAACTTTTTTGGAGGATTTTGGTCTATGGGTCAGACATTGTTTTTTATATGATAGCCGATAGGGCTTCATTAAAATAAAGGACCAGATAACTTTGGGAGATAGAATTTTTGGGATATGCTATCGAGTTTATTGACATGGGTGAAAGGGACCATTTGTTTGGGTTGCGTTTGAGCATCGCTGGGAATTAAAATTTGAAGATGGGAAAATTTTAAGAATGAAAAAAAAACGTGCATGTAATAAGAAATGTAATTGCTGGAAGTGTTGAAAATAACTAAAACATTTATTTATATTTAATATAAATTAATATTATTTATAATATAAATAGTTTCTACTTTGCAATTTAATGATAGAAAAAGATAAAATATTAACATGTAATTCATATTAATTTAAGGTAAAACAAAACATTTATCTTTTTAGTTTTACAAAATGAATAAGAAGTCGTACTTTTTAAAATTATTTAGCCATAAATTGATTTTTTTAGTAATCTATCTTTTGCCCCCATCAAATAGATGTGAAAAAACTAGGAAACTAATATAATACGACGAGTAAGAAACCAACACATATTATATATGAGTTATGGATGATAATTTATATAAATTTTGGAGGAACAATACACAAAAATACACATGAATTATTACACGGTAGATAAAAGTACATACAAGTTTTTTTAATGATCCAAATGTACCCATAAGTTTTTTAATGACCTAAGTGTATACATAAAATATTCTAATAAGGGACAAAAGTATACATAAATTTTCTAAATTCATGTATACTTTTGTCTATTCTTCCAAATTTTGGATAATAGCTTAACCATTGGATATATGAATTACGAATGATAACTTATATAAATTGTGGATGATAACTTAATTATTGATTTACCCGTATGGATAAAATTACGAAACATTATATGGAGTAATTTTAGAAAAAATTGTGAAAATTACGTTGCTATTAAATTTTTTAAAAATAAATTAAATCAAGAGTCTTCATAAATCCTGACAATTCTTGCAAAATACTCTCATATCATCTTGTGCACCAATTGACAGTTGACGTCTTCCACTTCGATAAATTGATAGGTAATCATCATTGTAGAAAAATTATTAGGTCGGCTCCAAATTATCTTAAAATCAATTTCTATTATCTAAGATGAAATAGATTTATTAGCAAAAGTCTTCCAATAGACCTATTTAAACAAGCCTTCATTCTTTTTCTAATATATTTTTCTTAATGATATCCAATTAAAGAATAGATATCCCTAGTTGATATGTACTGTAAATGAGTATAAGAAACTTTAATAAAATACGAGAGAAATCATTTTAGGACAAAAAAAAAACTCTAACAAAGCACTAAAAAAACTATATTAGAGCACAAGATAAAACCTAGAGATAACCAAATCTTCCCAAACAAATATTCTTCCAATGTTATGTTTTGAATTTTTATATTGTAAAACTGATTTAATTTTTGTTTAATTTGAATATCTACATAACTCCACAGTTTTTTAAAATTACTCAACATAGTGTTCCGTAATTTTGTCCGATAAATATATATTTGATGGGACAAAATATTATTAAAAAAGTCAAATATAATGAAGAAGTAATTAAAAAAAGTAAGACTTGATTCTTTTTAAAACTAAAAAAAAATGTTTTTTTTACCTTAAATTAATATGAATTACATGTTAATATTTTATCATTCTTTGTATCACTAAATTGCAAAGAAGAAATTGTTAATCTGGCTTTAGGTAATTTCATATTATAAATAATATCCATCAGCCATCAATATATAATATATATCAAAATACAAAATACACACTGAAAATGAGTTAAACTATATATATATATATGAGCCATATATTACAAAATTCAAAATAATTCAAATATATAATTACAAATAACACTCTTAAAGATTTAATGTCCTGTATATTCTCTGTCCAATATTTAAAATAGCTGATTCAAAAATTTTAAAAATGGTTACAACATTTAAAAATTAAAATCACACATTCACAACATAATAAAATTCAAAAATATAAAATAAAAACTGAAAGAAAAACATCTTTTAATTTGTATGGATGTTGAATTGAAGTGCATCGTAAATATATATAGGATTATTTTAGATGTATTTAAAAAGTATTTTATATTCTCTTATATTATTTTAGATGTGTTTAATATAATTTTAGTATTTTTAAAATTTTCATAATACATCCAAAATAATATAATTGTAAATAAAATAAATTAAAAGCACATCTAAAATTTATAGTTTTTTTATAACCCAAATCATTAAAACACATCTAAAATAAAATTGGACAAGGTACAATATATAAAAATCAAATGAAAATGGTGCTTGAAGTCTTGTTACGAAAAATAATATAAAAAAGAAAAGCAAACGAAAAGTTTCAATTAAACATAAAATAAAAGATAAAACTAAAAAAAAAAGCTTACCTATAGAAATGGAGGACACGTAAATTATCTGTGCTGGTACAAATATGATTAACAATAGAGAAAGAGAATACATGTAATTGAAATTTGAACCTACGTGTGTATAGGAATTTTAAGAAAATCTAAATTCATAAAACACTTGAATCGGTTACATTAGCTATTATTGCTCTTCGGTTACGGTACACCATTCTCAAACGTGGGTAGTTACAAAAATAAAAAAAGCGGTTAACACATATAGATATATAGATTCTACCCTAAAACATACGAGGATAAAGCAAATAAAAATTAAAATAAAATTAGATAAGATTAATTATGGCTGATTTATGGATGAAAGCCTATGTACACCTAGACTTTTTGTTAAAAAAAATAAGACTTGATTCTTTTTAAAACTAAAAAAATGTTTTGTTTTACCTTAAATTAATATGAATTACATGTTAATATTTTATCATTCTTTGTGTCACTAAATTGCAAAGAAGAAATTGTTAATCTGGGATTAGGTAATTTCATATTATAAATAATATCAATAATTTTATTTACACATCAAAATCAGCCATCAATATATAATATATATCGAAATACAAAATACACATTGAAAATAAGTTAAACTATATATATATATATATGTATTTTGTATTTAATGTGTATTATACAATGATGATTGATTTTGGTGTACATATCACATAACACAAATAATATTAATCTATTCTCATATCTAATGCCTCGGTTATTGTTTATTTATTTTGGCATTCATAAAAAAATTTACTTAGGAGTAAATTTCAACAATAATAATGTCGTTCCCTTTGTTCAAACGTCTATGTTAGTTTTTTTTCTTTCTTTTTGGTCTTACGGCTAAGTTAGTTGTTTTAACCACACTTGAACTTGACCTGCCTCATGAATCCAACCCCTCCTTCATTGTTAAGTCTGCCCCCAGCTCATACTAAAAAAAGCATCCAACCTCAGCTAATAATTCCAAAAAATACAAATAGTCCATTAGGTCCAGCGTCCAAAAATTATTAACCAGACCATTATTATTAATAATGATTAATTATTGGGATAACCCATAACACTCATGTGACAGCCTCTGCAAAGTGTTATTGAAGTCTCTGCCAAATCTGCATTTCTGATTAACAGAATCTGCCCCACATCCACGCGTCCACTAGCGTGCCAAACCACATAATATCCACATATGTGGATGTTTTTTCTAATTCACACCATATACTCTCCCTAATTTCAATAGTGATAAGAGAGTGTCATGTTACATATTTTGGTTGTTAAATTAAGGAGGAAAATAGAGAAAGAGGATAGGAAGAGGAGGAAGGAGAGGGTTCTTTAATTTTGGAGGGAAAATTTTAATTTCAATTGCAATGAGAAAGTGTCATGTGACACATTTTGATTGTTAAATTGAAGAAGGAGATAGGGAAGGAAGATAGAAAGAGGAGAAATGAGAGAACTCCTTAATTTTGAAGAAAAAAATTTAATTTCAATTGTAATGAGAGAGTGCAATGTGACACATTTTCATTGCATAATTATATATATATATATATATATATATATATAGATAATAAATTTTGATGTACACTTAATTTTAGCAATCAAGCCTTAACCAAGCATTTCCTTTCATGCGCTTCTCAGTTCAACGTTCTTCGGATGAATTTGGTAAAGTTTTTACTTTTCAAAAAATAGCTTATGAAAGTTGTCTTTTAAAAGATAGTTTTTTAAAAGCTGTAGCACATATGTTTGGTAAAATTAAATAAAAATGATCTTTTAATAAGCACAAGCAATAATAATTGTTTGGTAAAATGACTTTAAAATTTAAAATGACCATAATAGATATAAATCATAAATGTGATAATGAATGTGGATATTAATTAATAAATAGGGTTATATTATACTTTTTAATTTTGATAAGCACAAGCTATCTTTGAAAACCTTCTCTTTATGTGCTTTTAGAAGCACTCCTATCTTTTAAAAGCTGCGAGCACAAGCACGTCGTTTTTTTTATTTACCAAACACAAAATAAAGTGCACAAGCACCCCTTCAAAAAACTTTACCAAACTCAACCTTTTTCTCCTTCACCTTCTCATTCTTCTTCCTCTACTTCTTTGTTTTTTTTTTTTTTTGAGTTGAGTTCAAATAATAGTTTATTGCAGTTTGAGTTCGTCAATGCTCTGCGAATTGAGTTCGAGTTCTACAATAGAGCAATTAGATTCGAATTCACAGAGTTTTTTTTTCCCTAATAAGTTTACGTATTTTAGGTTTTGATGGCTTTGAATATTGTTAATATGTTTGTTGTTGGATTGCTCATTTTCAAGTTCAGATCAATATATAGTTTGTTCATTCATGTGGTAAAATTGATTTGAATTTTTATGTTTCTTCGTTTGATTCATTCTTGTTGTAGATTAAAAATCATGATCAATGAATAAGTGAATTTCTACTCGTGATTTGATTTTTAAAAATATAGTAGATGATTTTAAATTTTTTGTTCGTTATAATAGTAATATTCTGTTCGTGAATATTGAATTTTAATTGTTTTGTTTTGTCAGTGTTTGTGTGATGTTGATAAAGAGTATTATAAATTCAAACAAATGAACATATTTTTAAATCACCAAGAACATATTTTCACAACTCATTTTTTACACAGTTTTAATATTTAATCAATTCAAATACACGACAAAATTTTAAACTACCATGAACAAATTTTCACAACATACGAAGATATTTTGAACTACCATGAATAGAGTTTCAAAACTCATTTTTCACACAGATTTAACATTCATCAAATTCAAACACACGAACGATTTTTTAAACTATCACAAACAAATTTTTAAATTACACGAGCAGATTTTCAAAACTTATTTCTAAATATTCCTTGAAGTCTTACTTGTTTCTTTCCTATCAACGATAAAAAGCTGTTCTTGTCAACTATAAAAATCTGTCCGTGTCAATTATAAAATCATGCTCAAGCATTCGTTGAAATATTTTTTTATTATTATTATTCATATCAACTATAAAATCTGTTCATGTTAACAATGTATTTACGTTTATTTTGGTTTTTTATTCATGTTCATGGCACTTCTTCTCTTTCCTTCTCCTTATCTTATTCTTCCTCCTCCTCCGCAATTTAAATTTCATCTAAGAAAAGAAAAAGATGATAATGATGATGATGAAGGCAATGAAGAAAACAACGAACAACAAAAATAATGAAAAACCAGAAAAAAAAGAAGAAGACAATGGCGGCGATAGCAACATCGGTGACAACAGTGTGTGCAGCAGAAAAGAAGTAGCGGCAGGAAAAGAAAAAGAAAAAAAATAACAGCAACAGCAACAACAACAACGTAATATAAAAAGAAAATAATGATAAGAAAGAAGAAGATGAAAATGCAGAGACGATGATAAAGACAAAAAAGAAGAAAAAGCAACAAAAGAAAAAAAGGAGTTACAGAAGGAGATGGAGGCGAAATAGAAAATGATTGCATGGTTTGATTTAATTAGTGATTATAGGTATACTGCAGAATTAATTACATTCAAAATTCAAATTATGGAGTATTAATTACTAATTAGTATCTATTCATGCTTTTTTAAAAAAAATAAATTTGTGTGGAAGACCGAAGAAGTGAACAAGAGAGCAAGGGCCACGCAGGCATAAAAGGCAAACACAAGATACACGCATCCCGAAAACTCCAACACCACCCACCAAATTCCAAAAGGACAACTCACAACTTCACTGTGCACAAGCATTTCCCATGTCTCTCATTTTTCCATTCATAGACTAAAACAATTTTGCTTTAATATTACTTGCCCCAAATTGGAAGTTTTTTAAATTTGTAAGTATTAATTTAATTTATTAAATTAAATATTTAAAACGTTATTCATCAATTGTTATTTTATTTTTATTTTTACTAAAATTAATATGATTAGTTGATTTGTGAGAAAGAACTAATTAATTTTAAAACTTGTGAAAAGAAATTATACCAGATTACTATTTATCATGAAAGACTAAAAATAAATGAGACAAAAAACATGTAAAAGAGTAAAATAGAATTATTAAATTATAAATATTTATAATTCTTGTAATATATTTGTTTTGCATATTTAAAAATTATAAAATAATCTTATTTTCAACCCATAGTAGTTTGGATAAAAATAAGCTTTATATCATCACGCAACTATTTCTTACAAGTTACAATCTAATGAAAATAGAAATGATACAATAAGTTAACTATTTGGAGTTTAATTCGATCAAAAATGATGTTTTAAATTCAAATAAGATAAGTAAAAATTATTTTATACATTAAAACATGTATAATTAAAGAAAGAAAAAACACTTAGTAATGATTAGCGTGAGACACATTATTGTACATACTTATACGATTAAGATTAATTACTAAAATTATTGAATTACCATCAATTATATTATTTCTAGAATGTTTCCATAAATATACGTTTGTTTTTTTTTAAATTATTGTATTAAATAATTAAGTGAAATATGTTTATACCCAACAAAGTAGTTAGGACAAGTCACCAAAAAAACGTAGTTAGGAAAAAAAAACATCTTTAAACAGGTAATTTAGGATGCGTTTAGGAGAAAGACGAGACTGAGAGACTAAGACTAGAAGATTGAGACTGAGAGACAGACTGAAATATATTTGTATATTGTGTTTGATTTAAAATTAATTAGAGATAGAGATTGAGAGATAAAAATTAAACTAAGTTGATGAAAAAAAATAAAAGTTAGTATTAGAAACTATAATGTTGATTGAGGATATTTGAGTAAAAAAATATTATTAAAATTTCAGTCCCAGTCTAGTCTCTTGATCCCTCCAATTTAGACGTACTAAAAATACTGGAATTTTGGAGATTGAGACTAAATCCAACAAACACAATACTGAGTTTTAGTCTCAACTGAAAAATAATTGATATGATTTTTGTGTACTGTGTATAATTATCTAGTTTGTAGTGTCAATAAAATAAGAAATAAAAAAAAAAAGAATAATATTATTTATATATTTTTTTAAGTAAATATTAGCTTTACACTCGTATAATAATACGATTATGATAGAATATAACAAAAAGTGAAAGATAATTAACGCATTAATGATATTTTTATATGAATATTAATTTAATATCTACTAAAATATGTAAATAGCAAAATTGAAGAGAAAAATATCATTTTTCTTTTAGCCTGTTTATATATGTAAATGTTGAATTTTTATAATTTACTTAAATAAAAACTCCTACAATCTTGACAATGTATATCCAATCCCGAAAATAAAAGGGAAACAATTGACCCAAATGTATGTAAGTTCAATTCAATTAAAAAGTTAGGATATTAATAACGTGACTCTCATTATTTCTGGCATGACATGATGATTTATTTTGAGTTGTATGTTAAATATCATTCACTAAATAAATAATTATATATTTGTATATATTACGTATTATTTTACATATTTTTAAATAAAATAATTACCAATAAAAATTTTTAAATTTATTGTATGAAAATAATCAAGTCTTTTATAATAGTATAATAATATTCTTTTATAAATAAAATTTATTTTACTTACCCTCCCTGAAATTTTTGTTTTATGTAACATGACTTATAAAAAAAAATGCAAAATACCCATTTTATAACCTAAAACGTATAAAATATCTCCTGTCTATTCATATTTACTGTTTCAAATACAGAAATTTGCATAGACAACAAATTCCATTCCCACCGTATTGTTTAAAAAGACTAAATATAGATAGTCATAATTTAAAATAATTTAACTAATTTAATATTTATAATTTTATATAAATAATAATTAAAATTAAAATTAAAAGAAAAAATTATGAACTACTTACCACTAGCTAATTATAATTACTAACCTTTTGAGGAATAATTATCAAATTAGTTTTTTAAGTTTTTAAAGTTGAATATTTTAAAAATAATCTAAAATAGTTACTTAACGTTTATTTTTATTAGATGATATAATTTTCTTTTTGAATAATACACAAAACTTGGAATTTTTTTTTTTATAAATTTTGAGAAAATTTTTTTGAGACTTTTAAAATTATTTTGACCCTTCACCGAATATAAATTATAAGTAAAAGAATATATTATCTAATTAAATAAAATATTAGGAGCTAATTTAGGTATTTAAAATTTAGGTGACTAAAATATTTAAAAAATTATACTCATTTGATAATTGTTTTTTTATCAATAATATTATACGTATATTTGTTTTATCTGATTAAGCTTAATTAAATTATTTATTAAATAGAGCATTTAATGTAAAATAAAACATTTTTCCAATGTTATTTGATATAAAAATAAATAAATAAATTGATGGTATTTGGTTGTATTTTCGTTTAGTATTTATGTTCTTTTATTCTCCTTTTTCTTCTATAAAAGCACTTTTATTTTCGATTTAAGCTTTTCAATTTTCAGTTTCTTCAGGATTCAGGAATCTCAACTCATCACACCTTCGGAACCACCATGGCGGTGGCGCCCACCGCGGCCTCTCTATTTATAGGAACCATCCGGCGCGACTCGACGCCGGCGCCCGCAACCGGAAAGAAATTACGGTCCTCCGTCCGGATCCCGCGCTTTGCCGTGTCCGTTGACCGGCCTACGGCACCGACGTCCGCAGTAACGACGTCGCCGGAGAAAACAAATCCGGCGGTGAAGCTTGAAGAGGAAGGAGGAAGAGGTGTTGATGCGATGGTGAAAGAGGAAGAAGAGGAGAGAAAGAACAGAAGCGTGTTCAGCGGTATGAAGCGGTTTCTAGAAGAATCGAAGGCGATAATCGACGAGGAAAACGAAAACGGTAGTGGTGGTGGAGCTCCGCGGTGGTTCTCTCCGCCGGATACGGTGGATTGCAGTGGTTCTTGGCAGATGGAGGATCCGCCGGTGTTGCTCTACTTACCGGGTTAGTCGCTATTTGTCTTTTTATCTTCTTTATTATATTATTATTATTATTATTTTCATTTTCCTTTTTTTTTCTTCTTCTTCTCAGTACTCAGTATGCATTTTCTTGGTTGGTTTACTGCTACGGCTACTGTGTGGTTTTTACTGGTTCACTTTTTGCGGGGTTTTGTGTTGCTTTAATGCTTTTGATTTTCTATTTGTCCTTTAGTTTTCAACGGTTTTGGAACTGCGTGCGTGTCACAATAGGTTTAGTTGTTTACTGGTTCTACGTTCATTCAACTTTTGTGAAATTAGATTATTAATTTTTGTTCCCGCTTTACTAGCATTCATGGTGTGTGATTTTCTTCTTTTTTTTTGTGATTATTATGAAACATATTTACTGCATCTTCCGTTAACGCGAGTTCTAATAGGGAGAGGT
This sequence comes from Stylosanthes scabra, assembly GCA_036250425.1. Classification (NCBI taxonomy): domain Eukaryota; kingdom Viridiplantae; phylum Streptophyta; class Magnoliopsida; order Fabales; family Fabaceae; genus Stylosanthes; species Stylosanthes scabra. The sequence continues at coordinate 33,668 of JASCZI010120966.1, read as the reverse complement.
TTTTTCATAAAAAAAAAAAAAAAATTATTACATGAATAGTTAATTTTATTTTTAAAAAAAATAATGTTACATAATCAATATTAGGGGACTAATAGGGAGTCAATGAGTATAATTAGAAAAATAATAAATGGTAGAGAAAAAAGAAAAAAAAAAACCTATTAACCGGCTAATAAATTATAGGCTCCCTAAACTTTCTCGTTAAAATAATAAATTTCATGCGATAATTATTAACTCACACATGATCTTCTTTTTATTCACAATTCTTTTTCTTAATGATAGCATGCATCATTCTCAAATACTCTTTACACTTGATTTACGATCTTTACACATAATTTTTTTTTTAATACAAATACTCTAGAAACTGAGAAAGTAGAAACTATTTATGAAGCATTAGTTATTAAAAATTTATTTTATACCAAAATTATATAAAAATTCATTTATGTAATATATAAAAAATGGTTAGATATACTTTATAAATAGACAGTATTCTTAAGCTATTTTCTTTTTTATTATTATTATTTTTTTCTTCCTTGCGGATACTTTTATCCATTTGTACTTTTTTCTTCTTTCCCTATTTTATAATCTAAGGTAGGGTTTGGTACTGAAACTATAAAATATTTACATTAAAATATGAGAATGATAGATTTATGAAATTATTCATTTTTTTTAAAAAAGATAGGTTTTATGCATTAGATGAAATACTAGTAATAAATAATTAAATCAAATTGAATACGTGATACTAATAGGATTATTCTATGAATGATTCTATTTGCACACCAAAATCAGTCATTAAATTCGTCATTGATGTATAATATACATTGAAATACAAAATATATGTGTAGTTTAATTCATTTTTAGTGTATATTTAATATTTCAATACGAAGTTGCACTCAGATATCCCCGATGAGAAAACTTTAAAATATTTAATGTCGTGTAACATGAGTCAATTTTTTTTATTTTTTTATATAAATATGGAGGACTTATTTGAAAAATAAAAAATATTGGTTTTCTAGTATTTGACTAAAATATGGGGTCGAATGCAAAAAGAAAAATTGCTATATACACATGTTATGAAAAAGGGAAATTTCAAAGCTAGTTGCATTTCTGAATTTAAAAAAAAAAATAAAGAATGGAAATCTCTAAAAGTCATTTTTGCACACCACTATGTAATCGTTAAACACAAAAGTCCAAACACACTATTTTCTCGTTAACCACCGGGATTTGCTGCCATAGAAAAAAAATAATTATTTTATTAATTTTTATGATTTTATCAAATTTTTAATTATGTTTTTATATTTTTTTAATTAAATATTTATACAATATTCAATTAAATTCTTTTCGTGATAAAAAAATTAAATTTAATAAAATATTCTACTGTTACAAGAATATTCTGATACAGTAGCCTTTAAAGATAAAGAATATTTTTTTTATATAATAGAATTTTTTGTTAAATTTAGTTTTTTTATTAGATTTAATTAAATATCATATAGAGATTTAATTTTTAAAAAAATTTATAGATATCTATTTGAGAATTTGATAAAACTAAAGATCAATAAAATAATTTAACAAAAAAATTTCCGGTAACATGCGCCTCGTAATACTTTTTAAATTTTAGCGTACTCCTGAAAAAATACCTCTTTTGTTTGACGTGCCTCAAACTCCATCTCTAGTTCATAGAAAAATGAGTTGGTGTTTTGAGCATATTATTAGTTATATATTTAAGATTGAGTAGATCCCAAAGATTATCTTAAGAGTTGAAAGATGCTTAGACATAAACATCTTAGAAGTCATATGATTAAGAAATATAAAACCCCAATACATGTGAGGTTTTTATTTAATAGGTTGTAACAATCATTCTGAAATTTTCCAAGATGATACAGTCAGCAGTCAGCACAACTAAAAAATCATAAGTGAATTCTTAAACCGAGTGTATAATATTAAATTTTTAAATAAAATTTTATTACATATAGTTAATTTTTATTCAAGATTGAAGAAAAATTAGAGTTTCATTTTAATAAAAACGTTTTACAAGGAGTCAAGACTTTGTATGAAAATTGTTATCTGTACACTAAAAATTAGATACCAAATCAGTCCTAAATTATTTTATTTTGTATTTATTTTAACAAATATTTTATATAGATTTGTGATTTTTTATATACATCTAGCATAATTGAGTCCAATCATCTTTGTTTTTTAGATGGTCATTTATGCGATTTATAAAAGATAATTATTTTTGACATTATGTGATTAGATGCATATATAGAATTGCTATGTCACATTCTCGATACATCAAAATTAAATTTGTAAAATTATTAGAGAAATTTGAAACTAAAGAATTTTTCCTTCATATAAAGTCTACCAGTTGGAAATTTCACGGAGAACCGTCTTTATTGGTTGCTTTATTTATTTGTTGTGGAGTTTATTTTGGGTTAGAATTCAAGCAGAGAGACTTGGGGGATCGCATAGGGATGTCGGTTTTAGTAAGTAACAAACTAACCACCACGCCTAGTGTTTGTTGCAGCTTCATCAATTAGTAATGAAGTGGCCGAAAAAACAAATTATGAAGGGACAACATAACATGAATTATGCCAGGGATAGAATCGTCGTTGTGTTTCAACATCCAATTGGTAGATTGTCGTTAGTTTTTTAGTCTACCACAATGGCAGATCTAAGCATCTTCAAAAAATCACAACCTACAATTTTTTTTTTGGACTTGAACACCTACAAACTTAGTGGGGAGATTTTTTTGGGGGTGGGGGGTTATTTAACACGGTTTCTAGAAACTACTTATAAGTTCTGGAAGATGGGGTGGGGGGCATTTGTTTGACTTTGAAAATATAATGTAGGGAAGTTTTTATTTAAGGTCCAAATTCTAAATATGTTTAACACCATTTCTGTTTTGTACTATGTTTGAATTTTTAGTAGTGTTACGGAATCAACATTAGGGAATCAATAGGGAGCTAATGAGTGTAATTAGGGAATTAATAGGTGGTAAAAGAGGAAAAAGAAAAAAAAAAAAGCCTATTGACTAATAAATTATGAGCTCCCTAAACTTTCTCTTGAATTTTAGGGTGCGTGAATATTATTAATACCTTAATAAGGGAGGTATAAGAATTTGAACCTTCAATTTGTTGACAGATTTGATTGTTCAATTGATTATTTCATTAGATCACTTAAATAATTATTGATAAATCTTATTTAATGTATGTACTAACTTATTGGCTAAGCCCAAGTAGCAAACCTTTTTATGTTTTTTGGTAAGTAGCAAACCTTTAAATATAACAAATTTAGAGTGGATTAATTTTTGGCCTTTTTCGAATGAAGAGATACTAGTAAAAAAAAAAAGTATAACATTTGTTAACTAGTGGCTTAATAAACAACGATATTCCTAAGAATAATGCTTGGTAAAAAAAAAAAAATATATTAGCTACCAATACTTTTTTTATATTTTTAAAAATATATATTTTAAAAGTAGAAAAACAGAAAATATTTGACTAAAAGTTTTAAAAAATAATTTTTTAAATATTTTGTATGTATCAAACACATTAAAAAACTTCTAAAAAGTCATTATTATACTCTTACTATGTATATATATTTTAGTTAAATCCAATAAATAAACATGTTTATTAATTTATCATTATATTAATTAAAT
>JASCZI010120965.1:80087-91694 GCA_036250425.1 Stylosanthes scabra | reverse complement strand
CAATTGCAAGGAGATCTTCCAATTCCACCATATGGTATTCAAATATTTTCAGCATCAAATAACAACTTCACTGGTAATGTTTCTTCAACATTTTGCAATGCAAGCTCCCTCAGTGCACTCATTTTGTCTCACAACCATTTGTCTGGAATGATTCCACAATGTCTGGGAACGGCTCTTTCTCTCAGCGTTTTAGATCTACAAGTGAACAACTTTCATGGAAGCATACCTACAAATTTTTCTCAGAGCAATCAATTTCAAACTATCAAGTTGAACGGCAACCAACTGGAGGATCCATTACCTAAGTCTTTAGCTAACTGCACATCATTGGAGGTTTTGGATCTTGCTGAGAATAACATAGAGGATGTGTTCCCGAGTTGCCTAGAAATGCTTCAAGAGTTACAGGTACTCAGTTTACGAGCGAACAAGTTTCATGGTACCATTACTAGTTTCAGAGCTGAACATCCATTTCCAAAGTTGAGAATATTTGATGTTTCCAATAACAAATTTAGTGGCCCTTTGCCAACCTCATTGTTTGAGAATTTTGAAGGAATGAAGGATTTGAGTGATAGTACTCATCATCCTCCTGCTTTGTCATACATGAGTAGCAGCAGGTCCGGGCTAGCGTACAATGATTCTGTAGTGGTCACTATGAAAGGTGAATTCATAGAGCTAGTGAGAATATTAACCACATTCACAACAATAGACTTGTCAAATAACATGTTTGATGGAGAAATCCCATATGTCATTGGAGAATTAACTTCTCTCAAAGGACTTAACCTTTCTCACAATAAAATCAGTGGCATCATTCCACAAACATTGGGTAATTTGACAAGTCTAGAATGGTTAGACCTCTCATGGAACCAACTGAAAGGTGAGATACCTGTGTCTTTGACAAATTTGAATTTTCTAGCTGTGTTGAATCTTTCTGAAAACCAGTTGGAAGGAATGATACCAACAGGAAAACAATTCAATACATTCGAGAATGGTTCCTATATAGGAAATCAAATGCTGTGTGGATTCCCTTTGTCAAAGTCATGCAACAATGATGAAGAACAGCCTCCTTCTTCAATACTCCATCAGAAAGAAGAATCATTGTTTGGGTGGAAATCAGTAGCAGCGGGATATGGATGTGGAATGGTGTTTGGAATGTTCCTTGGAAGGTTGTTTATAAAAACTGCGAGACCCTTGTGGCTTGCCAGACTTCTTTGTGGCTATACCTATTAACAAAAGTGTCAGAGGAGAAGAGAGGCTGAGAGACCATGCAAAGCTTCATGTGTTTTCCTTCTTTTCTTCTGTTTTTGTGTCATGTGAGCTTCTCTGTTTGTGGAATAAAGTGTGTGTTAGATAGATATTAAATAAAGCTTATCATTAATTATCCATGCTTACATCATTATATTATATCTTCATCAAGATGTACCACAACTCTTGCAATGAAATGAAAAGCCTTGGAATGAAATGCCTTGACATAGCATTATTATGTTGATGTGCTAATTCTTAATAAAATGCATCATATCCTCAACTAATTATCATTAGCGCATTTTCTGCTTTTATTTAATATACTTTTAAGCATAATTGTATAAATCAATCTAAAGTAATCGAAGCATTAGTCCAACAAAGTTATTAGTCTTCTTATTAATCATTTGGTAAATATGAAATAAAAATGGACTTAAAAAAGTAAGAGATGTTTTTTTTTTTTTTGCTTGAAAGACATGTCTTGTAACTTCCAAGGAAATAGGATGATGATGGTGGATTTGTGTCAAAGAAAAAAGGGTAATTTAAAAATTTAAAATTATATTTTAACGTTGGGATAGTTTTATCAGTTATGTTTTATTTTTTATGGGTATAAAATTTTATTGTTTTATGGATAAATTCGTCAGCGTTCTAAATTTTTATGAATAGAAATGGTTATTTTTTCAATTAATAATATACTGCTAATTCTTTTTTTTTTTCAGAATTTTATTTAATCATCCATTCAAAAACATGTTTATCTCAAGTTGCAAATGAATAAGATGGAATCTGATTATTAAAAATAAAAAAATGTTAAAAAAAGAAAACTATGTAGCCACTGAAAACTATATACTTTTTAAGTCCTCAAAAGTCAAAACCTTTTTTTACTATTGTTAATGCCTTTTGGTCTTAAGGGCACTCTTGTAAGTTGCAATATAACCTTTTCAATGAATAAATATTATGTTTGATAATTTTTAGAAATACGTATATTTAATACAATTACATTCAACATTTTATATTCATTCTTCTAATTTTCTCCCATCATTATTATATTTACATTGGCGATATTTTCAGCACAGTATGTAATTTATTTCCTCTTCTATTTATAGAAGTGTGAATATTTGAAAAGATGACACATGTTATTTAATTAAGCACCTTGACCATCACTATACAAAGTTTTTGGAAATTTTTCGTTTTTTAATTTTACCCCGAAAAATAATTCTTTAAGAATATCCTTTTTAATTAAATGGTAAGGAAGACTTGGACTTGTTCAACTCTCCTTATCACTCAAGTTTGATTACTTTTCTTCATTTGGAAATAGTAGCTTCATCTCTGTCCATCATCTATGAAAAGGATTCATTTGTTAGTTGTCAATTTGATTAAAGATAGAATGATAATACTACATGCTATAGGCAGATATATGTTACTTTTATGTATTAAAGCGGTTGTGGAAAATTAAATCTGACAGTAACGTGTTATTATGCAACGCGGTTTGGGAAAAATCAGTGCCCAAAATAATACACTATCAAATCAAAAAATTCTACTATAAAAATTTTTAAGTGTTTTCTAATGAAAATAATTGTTATATTTAAAAATTTTATTTTTCTCATAATAATAATATTAATTATACATCAAATTTTAATAACATAAATTAATAATTAAGGTTCAATACCTTTACTAAAAGACATATTAATATCTTCATCAAACATCATCCTTTATTGAAAATCAATTTAAATTAATCAACAAAAAACTACCTAAATAAATAAATTCACACATTCCGCTATTCCACATTTTCACTTAAATTCAAGTTTAACGTGCAAATCAGGACATTTATTGCCATGGAAACCAAATAATCTATTGTTGGCATAGCCCTTTTTGCGGCATTTTACGAGTCATGCACAACCCACGCACACACACTATAGCTACATGGTTTAGCTACATCGTTTATAGTTTATACACATTATTTGGGTTCATATTAGATGACTCATAATTGGAGAATATTATTGATACAATGAAAAATAATGAGTATACTGAGTACAACATTCACACTTATATACAAGTAATTATTAACAAGTAATTAGCTTGATCACTTAACATCCTTTCTCAAGTTATGGAGTATGTAAATTGTATATTCCCAACTTGGACATAAGCAATTGAAACTGTGGGGCAGGTAGAGCTTTAGTGAGTATATCAGTAAGTTGATGTTTGCTAAGAACATGGACTAATTCCTGTAGCCACTTTCTCTGGAACGAAATGGCAATCAATTTTAACATGTTTAGACCTTTCATGTAAAGCTGGATTTGTCCGGCCGGTTGGTTGAGTCATGAACACCCCTAGTGAACCCTAATAATCTGTGTGTCATTTTTATTTAATCTTGAGTTAATTATATAAAGAGGCATAATTAATAAGATAGAAGATATTGAAGTTTGAGGAAGGTAAGAAGGGAAATTTAGCTTAGAATTCCATATTTTGATGGAGTGATGTTAATTATTTAAGTAAACAATCTTATAAAATAGAAGTTATATACAGTTGAAGTCATGGAGAGAGTATTTATCTATCTAATAATAATGGCGATTATGAGGTTTTGGAAAAATGAGTCTTCACGTTCTGCGACTACCACACACTACCCACTACAACACCATCAAACTAAGCTCGAAGCAAATTCCATGCAGGGGCTGCATGATGTATATAAATTTGGATTCATGACTTGCATTGGATGCCATCTGCCACACACATAAATCTATACATACATCATCATGACCTCTTTTCTACTTTCTTTCGCTCCCTTTTTCCTCCTCCTTCTTCTTTTTCATACTCCTTCTTCAACTTGCTCCTCGGTGTTACCACTATGTAACCACCGTGACAACTCAAACTTGCTCCATTTCAAAAACTCTTTTGCCATCCACACGTACACAGATGGGAGATGCTCCTCTTACTCCGACAAGATTGCGTCCTGGAAGAATGGTACGGATTGTTGCGACTGGGATGGTGTCACGTGCGACACAACCTCAGGGCACGTGATTGGGCTTGACCTAAGTTGCAGCATGCTTCAGGGTGAGTTTCATCCGAACAGCACACTCTTCCATCTCACTCATCTTCAACAACTCAACCTTGCTTCCAATGACTTCTCTGCCTCTCCACTGTCATCTAGAATCGGTGACCTTTTGGCTCTCACTCATCTCAATCTATGCACCTCAGGATTCCATGGTGTTATTCCGTCCACAATTTCTCGCTTGTCTAAATTACTCTCACTTGATCTCTCGTATAGTAATGAACTGAGACTTGATGAATTCGTATGGACCAAACTCATTGGTAACACCACCAACTTGAAAGAGCTAGTTCTAGATGAGGTAGACATGTCTTCCATCAAAGAAACTTCAATGTCTTTGCTCATGAATTTCTCATCCTCTTTGTTGTTCTTGAGTCTTTCTGACACTCAATTGCATGGAAAATTTCCAAGTGGCATACTTGCTTTACCTTATCTTGAAGAACTAAGTTTGTATAGAAACCAAGAGCTGAAACGTGAACTTCCAAAGTCCAATTGGAGCACTCCTCTGAGGATCTTGAATCTCATTGGCACAGCATTCTCAGGAAAAATACCTGATTCCATAGGTCACTTGAAGTCTCTTAACCAACTATCTTTATCATTTTGCCAGTTTGATGGATTGATTCCTTTGTCTTTGTGGAACCTCACTCAACTAACATTTTTGGACTTTAATGGAAATAGACTTCATGGTGAGATCCCATCTTTGCTTTCAAACCTCAAACATCTCACCTACTTAGATCTTAGTTCTAATGGATTCAGCGGTCACATCCCAGATGTGTTTGACAACTTCACTAAGTTTTAATATATCTTTCTTCTAACAGTCTAGAAGGCCAACTTCCATCGTCATTGTTTCGTCTAATTGGACTTGTGGGTTTAGATTTGTCCGCCAATAAATTAGGAGGCCAATTTCCATCTAGTAATCAATTTATCGGCCCAAATCCAAGCAAAAATGTCACACTTTCAAAGCTAGAAATTCTAGATTTGCATAGTAACTCTCTAAATGGGACAATTCCAGACTGGTGTTATTCTTTGTTTTCATTGACACTGTTAGATCTTAGCATGAACCAGCTCACGGGACCAATTGGCAAATTCTATAGTTATTCATTAACATACTTATCTCTCTCTCATAACAAATTTCAAGGTGATTTTCCAAATTCAATCTTTGATTTTCTAAAATATCTCAAATATTTAGATATGTCATCAAATGATTTTAGTGGTCTTGTGAACTTTTCTCATTTTTTAAAATTGGAAAATTTAACTTATTTTGATCTTTCTGATAATGAATTTCTTTCTATTGATATTAATAGTAGTATTGACTATATTTTACCAAAACTGGACTTGTTATATTTCTCTTCTTGTAATCTTACTGTTTTTCCTTCTTTCTTAGTTGGACTACAAAATCTAATATATTTAGATCTTTCTAACAGTAAAATCCATGGAAAGATTCCCAGTTGGTTTAATGATAATCTCTTGCACACTTGGAAGAGTATGCAATATATTGATCTCAGTTTCAACAAGCTGCAAGGAGATCTTCCAATTCCACCATATGCTATTAAAGTATTTTCAGTCTCAAACAACAATTAGAGCAATTAGAGATGTAAAATTGATATCTACTAAAATAATATGTGAATAGTATTATATTATAAAATTAATGATATTAAAATTCGTTGATACTATAATAATCGATGTGCAAATTCTTTTATTGAAAACACATGGTAAAATTATATATGCACTATGTATGATTGTTTTCGTACAAACCAATTTTTTTTTTAGGTAACAATTAGGGAGAATATGTTTTAAATTTTAGAGTAAATATCCAAATTAATCCTGAGGATTTTAAATGCGAACACTTTGATCCCTAAAAAAAATTAATACCAAATTCAGTCCCCGACATTTTTCTCCGTCGGACATATATGTCCCTGGACATTACCCACTAACTGTACCTAATGAGTTGGCACGTTAACTCACACATATGACTATTAAAATGTCCATATGTGCAAATAGGACAAAAAAGTCCCTGGCTCAATTAGACCCAAACCCACCCTCTTATGAATTCTATCAGTCTCATTCTCACTTGAAAAAGACTTTAAACCCCATTAGTCTCTCCCTACACCCTTGCCACCTCATCTCATAAACGACAATCATCATCATCAACGTTACCATCTCAATCACCACCCTTTGCACCCTTGTTTTATACCATGCAATGGTATCATGTTTTGTGATTTTTTGCATAACACTTTTATATCACCGCTATCACAGGATGCAGTTCATGTTGGACCCACTCTTCCACCAAATGTAAGAGCCAAGTAACCTATAATTAGACCAAGTCAATTTACTCACATCCAAGAAGGGTGGCTTCGTGGTGGTGACGACGGCGGTGACTCCATGAACGGCGGCGGCTCAAGATTGCAGTGACGACCGGAAACAGAACACGACGGCGGCGGCTCTGCACTTGGCGGCGAAGGACACAGCAGCAGCAAGATCCTCCCTTCAACATCTCTCTTCCTCTCGGTTCCGTCTCTCTCTCGTCACACTCTCTCTCTCTCTCCTTTTCCGGCGACGGCAGCGGCAGCAAAGGGGAAGGCCGCCGGCACCATTCCCTTCTTTCTCTCTTCCCTCTTCTGTTTTCTTCTTAGCCGTGTGTGTGGGTGATACTAGGTCGAGTTGATTGAGTCAAGGAGTGTGTTTGGTGAGTTCGAGTTTCTGTTGTGTATTGTTGCGTGAGGGAGGCGGCTGTTGTGTTGTGTGTTAGTGTAGAGTTAGATGAAATTAGGGTAAGTCTTATGAGTCTCAATTTTGGGGAAAAGGGGAATTAAATAAAATTGTAGGGTGATAATCTAATTCTCTAAAATTTGGGATGTTACAGACATGATGATGATAGGGATTTAGCCATTTAGGAGAGAGCTTCCACATTGAAGAAGAAGCTCTTGTTGCAACACAACGTTTTAACACTTGGATTAGGGACTATTTTGTCCTATTCGTACATGTGGTCAGATTAACAGCCATGTGTGTGAGTTAAGGTGCCAACTCATTCACCACCGTTAGTGGGTAACGTCCAAAGACTGATATGTCCAACGGAAAAAAATGTCAGGGACTGAACTTGGTATTAATTTTTTTCAGGACCAAAGTGTCCTTCTAAAATTCAAGGACTGATTTAGGTATTTACTTTAAATTTTAATTAGATTCGGTGAAGAAGAGTTGGACTTGTTCAACTTCTTAGAACTAAGTCTGAAGACTTTTTGTTCATTATTTGGCATGTTATTAACTAGTAGTCCAACTCTCACTTTTTTTGGTGACTAGTCCAACTCTCACTTGAGCATCCGTGAAAAAGATTTGTCACAAAATAAGTGCAGTAGCTAGGATATTAAATTTGAATGGAATGGAAGAAAATTTAAAATAAAAATTATAAATAATTAATATTTTTATAATTAATAAATCAGCTAACAAATCAGATTAAAAAAAATAATATTTAAAACGCTAAAAATAGTACGTTTTATACCATATAATCAAGAACTTCTAAAATAAACTATAAATATAACTTTGAAAATATATATAAGATTAAAGACATTATAAAAAATAAAATATAACAACCATTACATATATAACATAAAAAATCTATAAAAATGCACATTCAAAATTATTACATATAAAGCATAAAAAAAAATTAAATCAAATGCATATTTAAGACCACTGTATATAGAAAATTTAAATTTTTATTGACTAATGTTGGATCCAAATAACTGGTTATGCAACACGGTTTGTGGAAAATCAGTGCCCAAAATAATACACTATTAACAAATCAAACAAATATTTCAAATCAAAGTAAGAGAGCTTTTCTTGCAATAGCTAGCTAGTCAAGTAATTTGGTTTATCTTGACTGGGAATTGAAAGAAACCCTTGTGGCTAGCTGGCTTAGCTCTTCCGAGAGTTCTATGCATGTAGCCATGCAAATCATTGGATAGTAACAATATGATGAGTTAAAGTGTACCATATATGAGTGATCAGTGGTGATCCGCCTGTCATAAGCTTGGCCCAAAAGAACTCATCAGGCGAGCTCTTATCAAACATTCGATCCATCTCAACGGGCCCAAAATCCGAACCGGTCAGTTACAATGCCGCCAAAATCAAACCTAATGAATTTAACTTAAACCGATCAGCTAACAACAACTCGGTCAAACACGTGCTCATCTGAACGAATAAGATCAATCAACAACAAACTGACTAAGACTTATCAGCTAAGTCTTCAGATTCCCGAAGAGCTCGGGATCCGATTACTAAGCCCACTAACGGCAGCCTAACCTAACTGATCATTCAAGTCATCCTATTTAACTATCCTAGTTTGACCTAGGAAGGTAAGTTCTATTCTCCTTCATATCGACTAAACTGCTGAACATTTCTTCCTATCTGACTTGAGCGTCGGAGTGGCCTTGCGGGTCCACCCCCCCCCCCGGCCGTTGCTTGGAGATTAGAGCTACACTGAAGATTCTTGTGGAAGCTAAAGTGTTCCTCCCTCGTCCGAGCACACTGAACCACGAAGAGCTCATCCGTGAAGTCCTCGGACGGCCGAACTCTTCCACTTCCGCACCAGAACAATTGGCGCCCACAGTTGGGCTGACTCTTTATTGACTAACCCACTTCACCTTTTCTCCTCTTTTCCTTGTCTTCCTCTTTTTTTTGCAGGAACCGATCATGTCGAATGGGAATACTCCAACCCCTCAAGAGATGACGGAACTCTTCAATGCTATGAAAGAAGAGCTTCAGCAACTCAAGAAGGAGCGGGCTGAATGGAACAAGAGAGAAGAAGGCAAACCTCACAAAGAGACTGAGAATGACGATGAGGACATCATAACCAGTGGTGCCCTCAAAACCAGACAAACTAAGGCCCTGTCAAAGGAGATCATGGACTATGAGATGCCTCTAGATTTCACTCTGCCAACCACTCTGAAGCCTTATAAAGGCATCGGAGATCCCATCATCCACGTCACAAAGTTTGAAAGCATGATGATCCTGAATGGTGTCTCTAACGTCATCCTTTGCCGATCATTCCCCACTTTCCTTGATGGCATAGCACTTTTATGGTTCTCCTCCCTGCCTGAGGGATCGATCAAATCATTCCAGGAGCTATCAGATCAGTTTATCAATCACTTCGCTGCTTCGGCAGTTTACAAATACGATTCCGATTACCTGAGTACCACCAAACAAGGTCCACACGAAAGTCTCCGAGAATACATGGAGAGGTTCCAAGAAGCCGCCACTGAAATCCCGAATCTTGATCCTAAGGTCCACCTCGATGCACTTAAGAGCGGACTCCGACCCGGCAGGTTCCAAGAATCCATCGCAGTCAGAAAACCGAAAACCCTAGCCGAGTTCAGAGAAAGAGCTCACAGCCAAATTGAGATCAAGGAGTTCCGTAAAGCCAGGCCCTCTGATAAACCCGAACCGAACAAAATGGATACCCGACCCGTTAAGTCTGCTAAAAACAACCCCAGTAACGGTAGCCGAGATACTCGGAAGACCTTCCAACCAACTCCTAAGTTCAAAAACTATACACAGTTCAACAAGGACAAATCCGAAATCATCAAAGAGATCTTGAATTCCAAACTGATCAAACCGCCAACTAAGGCTGGAAACTACAAAGACCAAAAGTACGTTGACCGACCAAAATACTGCACTTTCCATCAAAAACATGGATACAGCACATCGAATTGCGTCATAGCCAATGACTTGCTCGAGAAGCTGGCTCGGCAGGGTCACTTGGACAAGTACATCAGTGGACGAATTGCAAAGAAGTCTGCTGAGGGTTCTTCCAACCCAAAGTCTAAAGACAAATAGATCGTCGATGGAACCCCTGAGATGGAAGGAGAACTACTTCATATCTCTGGGGGCTTTGCAGGAGGTGGTAACTCCATCTCAGCCAGGAAGAGGTTCTTCAAAGCAATGATGGCCATTGAAGGAACAGACCTCTCTGACATTCCCAAACTGGACGTTCCAGAGATCACTTTCCAACCATCCGATTTCAAAACAAATAAGGCAAATCTAGATGATCCAATGGTCATCTCTGTTTTCATAGGCAGACTGCTCGTCCATAAGTTCTTCCTTGACCCAGGGAGCAGTGCCGATGTCTTGTTCTACTCTACCTACAAAAGGATGCAAATCAGTGAAAAAGCTCTTCAGCCGTCCACAGGAGAACTGGTCGGTTTCTCAGGCGAACGTGTCCCAATCCTCGGTTATGTGTGGTTGGGAACCACACTCGGTGAACCTCCTAACTCTAAAACTCTTGATGTTCAATATTTATTAGTTGATTGTCCTAGTCCTTATTATTTTATATTAGGCAGACCTAGTTTAAATGCTTTGGGTGCTATTGTTTCCACTTTACACTTGTGTGTTAAGTTTCTTGCGCAGAATAATAAGATAGCCATTGTCCATGCTGATCACAAAAAAGCTCGAAAATGTTACAACACTAGCTTGGTGATGTCTCCAGAAGCAGAACCAAAGAGTGTGAACTCGATCTACAACGTAGAAGAGCTCCTACCTCTAATAGAACTTGACCCACAGACGAACACTGAAGACCATCTAACACCAACCGAAGAGCTACAAAAGCTCATTCTTGATTATGATCCTAACAAATTCACCTACATTGGCAGCACTTTGCCGCCCACAGAAAAAGCCGAACTGATCAAACTCCTAAGGGATAATGTCCATCTCTTTGCATGGAGCCCCGCTAACATGCCTGGAATAGATCCAGAGGTCATCTGCCACAGACTTGCTATCAATCCAGCTGTCCGACCAGTTGCACAAAAGAAACGACACCTCGGTTCCGAGAAGCAAAAAGCAGCACAAGAGGAAACCGAGAAGTTAATCAGGGCCGGCTTCATCAAAGAGGTCTGCTTCAGCACATAGCTGGCTAATGTGGTCATGGTAAAGAAACACAATGGTAAATGGAGGATGTGTGTAGACTTCACAGACCTCAACCGAGCTTGCCCTAAGGACGCATATCCTTTACCTTGCATAGATAAGCTTGTTGATAACACTTCTGGTTTTAATACTTTATCTTTTATGGATGCTTACTCTGGTTACAATCAGATTATGATGCACCCTTGTGACCAGAGTAAGACTGCTTTTATTACTAACAATGATAATTTCTGTTATAAGGTTATGTCATTCGGTTTAAAGAATGCAGGTGCAACCTATCAAAGGCTAATGGACAAAGTCTTCGCTGATCAGATCGGCCGCAACATGGAAGTTTATGTCGATGACATGATGGCAAAGACCCCTGAAGGCCGACCACATACTGAAGACTTGAAAGAGATCTTCAGTCAACTACACAAGTACAG